>PITA01007024.1:0-89561 GCA_004023965.1 Spilogale gracilis | reverse complement strand
CCTCCTGGGTCGGGAGAGTAAGAGGTTTTATTGCAGCTCAGTTCCAAAAGTAGTGGACAGAGCCCGGATGTTTAAACAGAGCCCGAAGCAAGGTTTTACCAACCGTTCAGAGGCTGAATAACAAATATTATTTATTTGCTTCTTCAGGTATTGGAGTTAGTATAGCTTCCTGAAGGTCATGTCTTACCCTGCCTTCCCTGCTGCCCACACCAACTTTTATGAGCCTCCTGTGAAAATAAAAAATCACCCCAGGAACAATCATACCAAGCTATAATAGTTAATGCCTTACTTTTCAATTAACACGCTACCAGGGATTATTTGAAAGTCAAGGGAGAATAGGAACAAGGGAGGAGGCTGGCACCTAGAAACCTGTTTAGAATAAAACAAAATAAAAATAAAGAGGAAGAGAAGGAGATCTTCACCATTTTGCTTAAAACTGGTAGGTGGTCATTGAATTTCAGATCATTTGGGCCACCTTAATTCGCCACCCTAGTGTTGAAAGGTGCACTGTTTTGAAATGTTGATTTTTTAAAAGGCATTGAAGTTTTTCCTTCTGGAACAAGGAAAGCCACACATCACCCATCCACTTCCTCACCCTTGTTGCAGATTGATCCTATGCCCCTATCAGTGTCCACAAAAAGAAAAAATATATATATAATTTTCAAGGTTTATTTGCTCCATGTTTATTGCCAACAGAACTCAAAGGTAAGCGTGCTTAGGTAAATGGTGTTGGCGTGGGGCTGCTCTTCTATAGCCGACTGCCAGGAAGAAACACACTGGGCAAATCACACTTCATTTTGAACCTACCTCTCCCCAGAAAGAGCAGCAGCTCCTTTCCAAAAGGATTAAAGTGAGTTGTGTTTGTCCTAATTCCAAGAAGTTACTTGTGTGGTCACATCCCAAAACTTCTGCCCTGATTTTTGAAAAATTTATTTACATTCTAATATAGTACTCAATACAAAAAGATACATATATGTATGTTTGTGTTCTATACATGCATAGGTACCTTATAAGGTGTGATAGTGTAATGAACAACTGTGAACCCAATTAGCCAATCTGGGTGTTTCAACATGTTACAAAACTTTCCTCTGCTTATCCCTCCCAACACTTCCGACAATCTCATTGTCTTACACAAAACTCATCAGTACTTTGAATTTTGTCGTATCATTGCCTAGCCTATTTTTATAGTTTACTTTTTTTAAAAAAAAAAGATTTTATTTATTTGACAGAGAGAAACACAGCAAGAGAGGGAACACAGCAGGGGGAGTGAGAGAAGGGAGAAGCAGGCTTCCTGCCGAGCAGGGAGCCCGATGTGAGACTCGATCCCGGGTCTCCAGGATCATGACCTGAGCCAAAGGCAGTCGCCCAACCAACTGAGCCACCCAGGCGCCCCTATAGTTTACTTTTTAAAAAAAGATTTTATTTATTTGTCAGAGAGAGAGACCACAAGCAGGGGGAGCAGCAGACAGAGGGAGAAGCAGGCTCCCCACTGAGCAGGGAGCCTGATGTGGGACTTGATTCCAGGACCCTGAGATCATGACCTGAGCCGAAGGCAGAGGCTTAACTGACTGGGCTACCCAGGTGCCCAATAATTAATCATATGTCTATAGGTATGCCTAAATAACACATCTTTCAATTTTCCTTGGTTTTGAGCATCACATCAGGTATAGCATTTTAGATATCTTCTTATGAGACTCACTCTTTTTCATTTGGCATCGCGTCACTAAAATTCATGGTGTCTGTCACTATAGGTCAGCCATACATTCCACTCAATGACTAGTCATGTTGATTTACCTATTTTCTTGTCAGATGGGAAGTATTACTTGCAGCTTATTGTCCTGTGATGAATATATTCTTCTCTATGTCCTGGTGTACACATGAGCAAGAATTCTCTAGGACCCCTTCTTAGGACCAGGTTTCTTGACTATGGCACACCTCCCATGTGGGGTCAAATACTTCTTTGTTGTGTGGCTCTGTCCTGTCTTTTGTAGGAAGGTCAATAGCATCCCTGGCCTCTATCCACAACCAAAACTGTCTACAGACTTGGCCACAGATTCCTAGAGGTCAAAGTCACCGATCCAGGAATACGGCTGTTGGGTGGAGATTAGGTGTTGAAGATTCACCCTTACAGAATACTGAATGGTTTTCCAAAGTCAGTATAACAATTTAATGTCCTCTGCCTTTCCTATTAATTCGTGTCCTCTCCAATACTTGGTATTATCAAATCTTTGAATTTGAGACCGCTAAGTACGCATAAAGGGAATCTCATTATAGGGGTAATTTGATTATTTTCTTGATTATTAAGTAGACTGAAACCCTTCTGACTGTGTCTAGGCCACACTTATTTCTTCTTCTGTTAAGTGCCTATTGTTGGCATTTTGCCTAGTTTTCTGTTGGGTTTTCTGTCTTATTGATTTGTAAAAATTATTTATGCATTCAGGGTACTAATCCTTTGTTTATTAAATGAGTTGTGAATCTCTCTCCTAGTTCACCATTTGTTTTTTCATTCTCTTTATGATATCTTTTTTTTTTTAAGATTTTATTTTACTTATTTGACAGAGAAAAATACAGCTAGAGAGGGAACATAAGCAGGGGGAGCGAGAGAGGGAGAAGCAGGCTTCCTGCGGAGCAGGGAGCCTGATGTGGGGCTCGATCCCGGGTCTCCAGGATCATGACCTGAGCCGAAGGCAGTCGCTTAACCAACTGAGCCACCCACACACCCCTATGATATCTTTTGATGAACAGAATTTTTTTAGTTTCTTTTTGTTATTGCTAAAATATAAGTCGCATAACATTATGTTAGTTCCAGGTGTACAGTATAGCGATTTGATATGTGCTTGACTTGCCAGATGATCACCATGGTAAATTCAGTTAACATCCATCATGGCACAGCTACACATTTTGTGTCATGATGAGAACTTTCGAGAACCACTTTGCTAACTCCTTTCAAATATGAAACACAGTATTATTAACTATAGTCACCAGGTAGTACATTACATCCCACGATTTATTCCTTGAGTAACTGGAAATTTGTACCTTCTGAACCCCTTTACTGATTTCACCCATCCCTCGCCACCAGTCCCCTCCTCCCGTCCCCCCAGCATCCAAGAGGCTATTCTTTTACATAAGCTCCATTTTGTTGTTATTTTAGATTCAACCTTTGAGTGAAAACATATGGCATTTATAGATTTCCGTCTGACTTATTTCACTTAGCACAATACCCTTAAGGTTTCTCCCTGTTGTCCAAATGGCAAATAGCGATCTCCAAATGTCAAGATTTCATGCTTTCTTATGTCCGAATAATATTCCATTGTCCCTGTATGCTGCCTTTTATTTTCCATTTATCTATCCATAGACTTTAAGGTTGTTTCCATATCTTGGCTACTGTAAATAATGCAGCAAACATGGGGGTGCATATATCCTTTCAAATTAGTATTTTGCTATTTTTTGAGTGAATGCCCCATTGCACTATTATTGGATTGTATGGTAGCTCTCTTTGTAACTTGAGGAGCCTCCATACTGCCTTCAACAGTGGCTGCTCCAGCTTTCACTCCCACCAGCAGTGCACAAGTGTTCCTTTCCCTCTACATCCTTGCTAACCTTGTTTTTTCTTGAATAGGAAGAAAATACAGGAAAAATTCAATTATTGTTCATATTAGGCACCTAATAGATATTATATAAAGAACTATGTATATATATGTAAAGATATATCATTCTGGGATTTTTTTTTCTCTACATGTTCTTTATATGTTTTGGGCATTAATCCTTTATCAATATATGGTTTGCAGGTATTTTCTTCTGTTTAGTTGGTTGTCTTTTCATTTTGTTGATAGGTTACTTTGTTGTGCAAAAGTTTTTTAGTTTGATATAGTTCCATTTGTTTACTTTTGCTTTTGTTGCCTTTGCTTCTGATCCAAAAAATTATCGCCAAGACTGATGTCAGGAAGCTTAGCGCCTATGTGCTCTTCTAGGAGTTTTATGATTTCAGGTCTTATATTTAAGTCTTTTTAATCCATTTTGAGTTAGTGGTCTAGTTTTCTCAGCATCACATGTTAAAGAGACTGTTTTTCCTCATTGTATGTTCTTGGCTCCTTGGCCACCATAAACTAATTGACCTTAAAAGCACGGGTTTATTTCTGAGATTTCTATTGTGTTCTATCAGCCTCTGTGTCTATTTTTACCCCATTGCCATACTATTTTGATTACTATAGATTTGAAATAAGGGAACATGACGCCTCCAATTTTGTTTGAGTGAGTTTGGAAATATTCCCTCCTCCATTTTATGGAAGAGCTTGAGAAAGATTGGAATTAATTCTTCTTTGTAGAATTTACCAGTGAAGCTGTCTCATCCTGAACTTTGTTGGGCAGTTTTGATTATAAATTTGATGTCTTTACTAGTAATCAGTCTGTTCAGAGTTTCTATTTATTTATGATTTTGGTATTATTGAATTTCTTACTTTTCTGTCATGGTTAACCTTTTGTGACTCAAGATTACAAAGAAATTTTCCCATCTGAGGTTAGCACATGAATAGAATAGCTTCTACCTAACTTGCTCTCTCTTGAATTGTTCATTCTGGGGAAAACCGGTTGCTGTGTTATGAGGACACTTAGCTGCCCTGAGGGGAGGTTCACAGGGAGGTGATCTGAAGCCCATCAATCTGAACACCGATATGCTAACCAAATGATGACGGTCATTTGGAAGTGGACCCTCCAGCCACAGTTGAGCCTTCAGATGGCTGCAACTTTCTGAGACACCCTGAGTGAGCCACAACCCAAGCTTTGGGTACTTAAATTCCCCACTGTCAGAAACTAGGAGAAATAACGCATGTTTATTGTCATTTTTAACTACTAAATTTTGGGATAATTTGTTATACAGTCGTAGGTAATGAATACAGCTTACCTTCTTGTTTGCCAATGATCTTTAATTATGATCAGATTACTTGATCTATTGAGAATCCTGCAAGCCAAAAATTGAGAAGTGTTTCTTTGAGCATGAGTGTGCTTTTCTCCTGTGGCTTTGGGTGTTATAGATGTAAACTTCTGTTTACCTGGAGAGCTTGGGTCAGCTCAAGACTCCTAAGCTCATCTTCCCTACTTTGATGTTTGCTCAACACTCAACACCCAAAAGTAGGGCTATCATCTCTGATACCCTGAGGTCACCCCTGTTCCTCCTGACCCTTGGTAACTGTCTCAGGTTCTCTGCTGTGACTTATATGGCAGGAGTTAGGAGAGAGGATCTGAAAATCTCCACCAATCCAAATGCAAATGACGGTGTTTTGAAGACTGTTTCCTATGTAAGCTGTACCACCAACAGAAGGCCTTCAGAGTACCTGGTCAGCCGTAGTGCTAAAAGCAGAGAGCCAAAATGGTTTTATCGTTTTCTCTTCTAGGGGGTTAGAACAGATAGCTTCTTTCCTCTGCATGGGTGTTCGGCATGATTTTACTCAGGGCTTTATGGCTCCATAGGATTAAGTGAAAGACTTCTTTCTTTTATGCAATAATCGACCTATTGATAGAAGTAAATGGCTGAATATAGATATTCTAACAAATGTGGGCTTGTATAAGCTAGACGTCGTTCTTAGCTGTTCCAAATGACATATGCTAAGTTGTTTAGCTTGCTAAGTGCTCCAAAATTAAGGTTCTTTGAGGATTGCTAGTTCTCCCAAGGCAGGATTTCTGGGAACTACCATCCTAGGAATCTGATGGTGGGGTGGGGATTACTTCTGACAGTAAGTATCTTGACTCTCTGGGCCTCAGTTTCCAAATCTACAAACTGTGAAGATGGTATCAGATGACCATTAGGATCTTTCTCAGCCCTTGTATTTTCAAAAATAAGCATATTGGATAATGTCTTTCAGTGGCAGAAAACAGTACATAAAATAGACCCTTCTTGGTCATTGTGCTGAGACGGCCAAGGCAAAAAATGAGATGATTTTCATATTCCCAGTGACCAAGCCCACACTTCACACCCAATTACTCAGCCTTTGAGGACCCTTCCACTACTCCTAAAAAGGCCTCCGACATGACAGCGCTTTTTAAATACTTACTCCTGATAAGAGTCTAAACCTTGTTGGAGAAAACAGAAATGAGATCCTTTGGGATGGGACAGGGAGGAGAAAGGGAACATTAATAAAAGGGAGAGGACAACAAATCAAGCTTTGTTAAATCCCAGACTTGCTCAGGGGCTAACTCTGGCTTCTGAAAGGGCTTTCCACCAATTAAAAAACATGCCTTTATATGTACGTGTATGCACACATGCATGTATATACAGATGTTCATGTATGTGTGTATGTGTGTGTGTGTGTGTGTGTGTGTGTATGCAGCAAGAATTAATTAGCAGTCCTAAGTTTGTTTTGTCGGAGACTTTCTTCAATAAAATCGTGATTTCTCTCATCCTTTCTAAGCAAAGAGTGTTTCCTGCAAAACAAAGATGAGGAAGCCACTGGAATTTGGGTCTGCCAAAATTTTGTCTTGACTCGTCTTGACTTGACTCATTCTTTAGCTGGTAATCCCTGAACAAGCTCCTGGTCCTTCCGCCTGCAGAGAAACCTGCTTTGAGCACATTCCTCCAGGCCCATTGCAAGGCTGTGCTGAGAGTTGGTGGCAAGCTTAAGAACCACACACCCCTCATGCACGTTGTTCCCTTTGCATGCCAGTCATATAGTGAGTGCATTCACAATGACTTGTTCAATTAAATGTGCCTTCATTTATCTGGTGGCATTTTCTAACACAGCCCACAAATGCCCTTAATTTTGCCATGTCCCACATCAAAAACAAAGTCGAAGAAGGAAGATTATAAGGAAGGTTTCACATTAAGGATTCTAGTGACAACAACCTGGTGATTTTCAGTCAATCAGGATTTTTTTTTTCCCCCTTGGGAAGAAATAGAAAGTAGGTGGATAATTATTTAGTTGAGCTTCAAATGTTTCTTCTGCATGAGTTCCAGAGAAAATGAAGATGCTTTTGTTATTAGCATGGTAATGAAAGGTGGGCTGAGGTACCAGGTAGGTAAGGGAATTTGAGAGGGGGTGGAGTTGAGGGGGAGTTTTTTGATCACGTGTTAAGGAGAGAATTAAGGAAAAAGAGAGGGGATAAGTGTCTTTTTTTTTTTTAAACTTACAGCATTGTGTGGCAAGAAAGCTAAAATTTACTGAACCAAGTTTACAGTTGCTGTTAGAAATAATGAATTTAAAATTTACCATAATTTTGGCAAATTTGATTTGTTCTTCCCATGGAATATTGCATATCCTAATGCCAGAGAAAATGATCTTTGACTAAATGAGAGCTTTTCAAGTAGCAGAGGGGAGAGACTCTAACATACCATTAGATATGTGTACATGTCATTAGGTATTTCCTTGACTGCCAAAAAGTAGATTCAGATCTCTCTGGGCAAACCCTGGATTCACTGGGGACAGGTGCTGGGATATTTGTGTCTAAAAATCTTAAAGTAACTACTTGTTGAGATACATTAGCTATCTCTAACACAGGAACAAGACATTTGTCATTTCATGATGACATATAGTTCCCCTGGGTCTCTTTTTTAATATTAATGTTAGTGCATAGAAATTGTGACATATTAACACTGGAACAGACCAGCCCATCTGGTCTTTCTGGTTGACTGACTTGCTCAATTTCCGTGGACCTGTGTATATTTAAACTCTTTGGGTTCTCAGTTTAATTCTAAATTGAGGAAGAACTGAGTGGGTGAAATTTGAGTCCTTCCTCAATCAATAATTCTGCACCTTATCTAACATATTTAGCTGAGTTTAAGACATAAATCTTGTTCCCATTTTAATATCTCTGATAGTCAAGTGTCTCAAATAGATATTCCTTAATCATTGTGTCACAGCATAATCAGCATGTTTACTTCTCTTTTTTGAAGGTACATAAAATAATGGTGCAGATTGCAATTAATGTCATCTTAGATTTGTTGAAATATACTGTGCGATTGAGACAGGAATACCAGACATACCAAACTCAACCACTGTCGTCATCCATCAGCCCGTCATTCCCAAACTGACTTAGTTTACATTATTGGGCATCTCTGGGAGGCAGAATTTTGATTCCAGAAAAGAACTTAGTAGACGGATGGTACATAAAGAAACTTTTCATTTTCTTTGGACACCTATTTTGGAATAAGCTTTCTTTTTTTCTTTTTTTCTTTTTTTAAATGAAGCTGTCTTGTTCCTTAGTTTTGTCCAAGAGTCAGTCCATTTAATTCTTGGTTAGGATGGTATAAAATTTACATTAGGCAAAGAGACAGACAGTTTTTCCTATGGCTAAATATATTTATTTAAAAGCTAATTTAAAAGAGCACTTGAATTTGCATGTATTATGTTCCATACTCGTTAAAATAGTAAATGCAAAGCAATATTAACCCTTAGAGAGCAAGCTATTAAACTACAGGGCAGCAAGGACGGCACTGGGGAAATGGGAGGAATTATACAGAAAATCCCATTATTAAAAAGTGTTTTCTGTAGATGGTGATTTCTAACCTGAGACCTGGAGGACAGGTCAGGTTAGTCGAGTGAATGATAGGGGAAAAGGATGAAGGAATCAGGAAAGGAAGGAAGTATAATGTTCAAAGACCTATGATTCAAAAGGAAAAGACAAACTGACCCCAAAACCATGGTATATTCAGGGTACTACATTTTTGTTTAGAATGGCTAGACATGCATGACAGTATCAAGTTTTCTAAATCAATCCTTCAATCTATAGTTGTCCCCTGATACTAGTGGGAAATATGTTCTGAGACCCCCAGTTGATACCTAAAACCACGGATAGTACTCTAACCTATATATACATGTTTTTTCTGTACATACATATCTATGATAAAGTTTAATTTCTAAATTAGTCACAGTAAGAGATGAATAACAATAATAATAAAACAGGACAATTATAACAATATACTATAATAAAACTTATGTGAATACGGTCTCTCTCCCCAAATAGTCTTATTGTACTGTACTTACTCTTCTTGCAGTGATGTATGATGATAAAATTCCTACCTGATAAAATAAAGTGAGGTGAATGACAGGTATTGTGACTTAGCATTAGGCTACTTCTAATCTTCTCAAGCATTGTTACAAAATCTGATGTCTGAAAATCCTCTGCTTCTAGACCTTGGTTGACTGGGGGGTAACTGAAATTGCAGAAAGCAAAACTAGGGATGAGGGAGGACTGTTGTATCAGGATTTCATCTAGTCTGAGCTAATCTTTGTGTTAGTGTGCTAGGCATGACGGGATTGCAAATAGATTTCAAAATGGAGTCCTATGTCCGATATGGCACCGGTTAGCCACCAAAGATGTCTTGATTCCCTCATCATCTTTAAACTCATACTATTCCAAATGAAAGTCATTCTCTTTTTATCCCACATCTGTTGTTTCTTACTTTTTCCTATCCTTGACAAATAACCCTACTCTGCCAACCAAACTCCAAATCTTGAAACCATATCAGTATGTTTGATTAACATTTCCCAAATCGAACACATCATTGGGTTCTATAGTTAGGACTTCCTCACACCATTCTTTAGATATACCAACATCAGACAAAATAAACCTTAAAATGAAAATTGTTACTAGACACAACAGAGGATATTTTAAAATGAGCAACAAAGAAGGATAACAAAAGGGTCAATGTATGCACCCAATAAGAGAGCCACCAAATATATTAAAAAAACCAATAGAACTGAAGGGAAAAATAGACAGCAATACTTTGGAAGAGGTTGAAAATGAGGATGCTCTGATAGACATCTGTTAACTTAATTGGTTTGAAATCCCTACTTCTTAATAAAGTCCTTTCTTGTGACATCTCATTTCACATGGTTCACATGATGCCAACATACTTTTCCCAACCACATGGATGGACATATGACCTATCTCACCAACTAGGGTACCATACGCTCTGGAGTTAATGTATAACCCAACATAGACCAGTTAGAGGACTCAATGGAAACTTAGTGCTGTGCTGCCCCGTATTTTTTTTTTTGCAAGATTAATTAAGCTAAAACACTATGATCCCTTATGTCTATGACTGAGAAAGAACAGGAATACAGAGTTAAGCCAAGCAGAAACAAATGGATTTCATTTGTCAGAGAAAGCTGGTGCCTTGATAACATTATTTTGAGGTCCCAGATTATTCCTGAATCCACATGAACTCTAGACGTTTTCACTACACGAGTCATTCTGTTCCTCTTTTTCTGAAGTCTGTTTGAATCAGGACTCTGTCGCTTGCAAGTGTAAAAGTCTTGAACAAAACAGCAGTTGATAATTACAACTCTGGTCACCAATCCCGGGGTATGGGTTTTTCCACACCAAACAGTTCCCAGACACCAGCTGGGTGCCCTACAATTCAACTCAATTCTGACACTACCTACCTAGAGGTAACATCAGACCCCACAGGTTAAGGGCTCAGTCCTATAAGACTGCTCTCCTCCTCTACTTCAAATGGCAATTGAAAGTCCAACTGTGTTTCAGGCTGATGGGCTAAAGATCAGAAGTTCCAGCAACCCCTTCCTTAGGTTTGATTCATTTGCTAGAATAGCTCACAGAACTCAGAAAAACATTTTACTTATTAGATGACCAGTTTATTACAAGTGGATTTAACTCAGGAAGAGCCAGATGGAACAGATGCATAGAGAAAGGAGCTCAGAGCTTCCTGCGCTCTGTGAGAACAAAATCCACGTGTTCATCAACCCAGAAGCTCTCTGAAACCTGTCTATTTGGGTTTTTACAGAGGCTTTATTAGATATGGTTAAATCATTAGTCATTCGTGATTGATTCACTCTCCAGCCCTTCTCACTTCCCCGGAAGTCAGGGAGTGGGAATGAGAGTTTCATCCCTCTAGTGATGGGGTTGGTTCTGGCAACCAGCTGCTCTCCCTAGGTAGCATCCAAAAGTCATCTCATTAACAACGGAAGATATCTTCAGTGGGTCTTATCATTTAGAAAATGCCAAGGGTTTGAGGAGCTATGCGCCAGTAATAGTGGACAAAGACCGAATTCATCCATTTCTCATTACCAATCACTACATCTGGGCACCTGGGTGGCTCAGGCAGTTGAGCGTCTCTCGATTTTGGTTCAGGTCATGATTTCAGGGTGCTGAGACTGAGCCTGGGGTAGGGCTCCCAGGTCAGCACAGAGTCTGCTTAAAATTCTTTCTCCCTCCACCTCTCCCACCCCCTTCATGGTCAGTCTCTCTCTCTCTCTAAAATAAACATATAAATATATTTTTTAAAGATTTTCTTTATTTGACAGAGAGAAACACAGCCAGAGAGGGAACACAAGCAGGGGGAGTGAGAGAGGGAGAAGCAGGCTTCCCGCCGAGCAGGGAGCCCGAGGCCGGACTCCATCCCGGGTCTCCAGGATCATTACCTGAGCCGAAGGCAGTCGCTTAACCAACTGAGCCACCCAGGCACCCCAACAGATAAATACAATCTTATAAAAAGAAAGAAAAGAAAAAAATCACAACATCATTATCATAAAAATGCATTGGTAACCTGAATGGTTGAAAACACAACTAGACGGGGCGCCTGGGTGGCTCAGTTGGTTAAGCGACTGCCTTCGGCTCAGGTCATGGTCCCGGAGACCCGGGATCAAGTCCCACATCGGGCTCCCTGCTCGGCGGGAAGCCTGCTTCTCCCTCTCTCGCTCCCCCTGCTTGTGTTCCCTCTCTGGCTGTGTTTCTCTCTGTCAAATAAATAAAATCTTTAAAAAAAAAAAAAGAAAAGAAAACACAACTAGATACTGAGCAGGGATACACAGAGAAAACATCTTTATTTTTCTCTAACCTCTGTCTTCTAACGTGGCTCATCATGTCCCCATGTCCATCCTATGATATTTTGAGATGAGTCCATAGTTTACTTGTGGTTTTACATTATAGGAAGAGTTGGGAGCATATTACTTACTTTCAGGAAAAAAAAAAAAAAAAGAAAACCTAGGCAAGTTTAAATAAAAATTCCAGTCTCACATCTAATTTGATTTGAGTGCATTTCTTTTCATAGCTCAAGGCAGATCCTGCTTCTGTCCCTGCAGTAGGGAACAGAGCCGTCATCTCAGCTTAGACATTTCCTCCTTCCTCTTTCAAGACTTTACTTTGTGGCTGTTTCGGGTAGTTCTCTCTTGACTGAAAGTAAGTAAGTTTTCCATTATAGCAAGCTTCTAAATGCTGCTTATATATGACATTTTTTTCCCTGAGTTGTTTAGCCAGTATCTCCAAACATTTTCCCCTGAGATTGTTCTATATCATTGCTTTATGACATGGGTGGTGTCTTTTCCAGCTGACCTAGAGTGACATCCTTTCAGCCTGTGTCCCTGGGGATCCATCCTGTTGGGATTCCCTTATCCCCAGCAGGCATTTTTTTTTTTTTTAATACGATCCCATCAAGGTAGCTCAAGCATACTGGTGTTAAAGGAAATTCATGCCTTGCTTTTGCGCCTGATTGTGGGTAGCCTGCTCCCCAGGCCATTTGCTTTTCCTTGTCTCACCATAGAAGGCAGCAGCAGCCCACCATTTATCTGCCGATTTTTCCAGTTTGGTAACAGGCTTCAAATCTATTTTTATGTACACTGTCAAACTTCAGGGGACATACATAAATTGCTCCTAAATGTCAAGTGCTCCCAAGGCCTTCCTCATCAAACTTTAATGCACTGGGTAAGACTAAAAATTTCTGCATCTTGCAAAGTGTCCGATCAGAGGATGATCTGCTTTCTCTTCTTTGCAGACACAGAGTCTCTACGAGGGGCTCTCTGCGAGTCCTTCCGACTTGGGTTAGGTGGAGAGAACCCTCCTTCCTATTCTTCATGTGTATTCCTCCTGGTAACCACACTCGTTACTGGGCAGATAATTCTCTCCTTCTACAACGTAGTGCTCTCTCTAGGAACTCTTGCTTTTTGCTTTTATGGGATGGATGGGAAGGTAAGTGGGAGAAAGAAGTTCAGTCTGATCACTTAGCAAACACTCCAGGGTATGTGTTCAGCTGTTCTTTCGAACAAAGAGGCACTTGTGGACGGAAGTGATATGCAGTGTTTGCAACAGCCATTATGGTAGACCATGGGCGTAGATTTAGACTGCAATATTGAAACAATATTCTGGAAAGGCCTCGATGATCCAGAATTCAACCTTTTATTTCCAGATTATTAGGACATGGTGGGGTTCCAGAGGAGAGGCCAGGGAGGTGGAGTGCCAGAGCTCAGGGAAATGGCTATTTATCAACTGTCTAGATGTATTTCTATAACTTAGCAACTGGGTGATTATCAGCCCTTTCTATGGCCTATAATCCTTGGGATTGGAGCTTGTGCTATCATTCTCAGACAAGAAGAAAAGTCTTATTTCACATCTCATTACATTTGGACTATGATAGAGGCAATGTTCAAAAAGGAAAAACTTTTAATAAAATGAGGGTAACTGAGTTAAGGAATGAGCTGTGGGGATGGGAACCAGGAATGAAGCAGAAATAGTATAAAGAGAGGGAAATGAAGATAATGCGATAACCCCAAAATAAGAGTTTTATCTTGAAAGTGGGCCATTTGTAGCAGAGAAGACAAGGAGACCGAAGGTGAGGGAAATATCCTTGTGTTTACTGAGGACCTTTGTAAGTCGAAAGCAAGGTAAGAAGGGTAAGAGAGCAAAGGAGCAGAGATGTGGAAGGGACAGTGGGTGCCCCAGACCTTTCAGGTGTGGAGTCAGCAGGACGGGAAGAAGTTGTATGGTGGTAAAAAGGACCTTAGTTGGAAGTTTTCATTGTTGTTGTTATTGCTATTGTTATTATAGTGGTTATTCTTTGGAAAGGGGAGCAGTTTCCATGGTTGTTTGTGTCCTGAAAGACCCCGCCGAGTTATAACTGGGAAGGGAAGTCAGGAGGGAATAGAACCCTTCATTGATTTGGCTTTCGAACCGAAGTAAGTTTCCACAGTGTGACATGCCCCGGGAAAGAAAGGGGAGCAGGCGGGGAAAGGACAAGAGGGAAGCCACGCAGACATATGCAAATATGTGTGTGTTCACTTGCTTTTGAAAGCAAACATTTTGTTTTCAGCAAACAGCTTGCATCTTGTGCTTCCTTAATTTTTTTTTTTTTTTTTTTTTTTTTTTTATAAGGAAAGCACATACACAAAACCGCCTGTCACTGCTGGCTTCAGAGAAGGAAGACAGGCCCTTGAGTGTTTTCCAGTAACCAGCTCTCTACGCTGGTTCTCACACGAGAAAGAAACTCAGAGTCACAAAAGGTGCCTATGAAAGGTTCTTTTAGACTAAAATTTGGTGGACATTAAAAGAGGGCAAAAGTTCAAATGAGAAGGAGTCACTGCCAAGTAAGCAGGAATCTTAGCCAAGGGGAAGGAAAAGGAGACACTGGTTTAAAATGCAAGTAACCATGGCAAGCCAACAGTTCAATGCTAGAATCTGGTTAAGAAGTAGTATCACACAGAGCTGTGATTGTTTATTCAAAGTAGGCCACAAGAGGACATTTGTCTCCAATGGGTACTCGCACAGCTTGGATTCAATATTATAAGTGCATTTTTAAAAGCGTGCAGCGCTTCTCCCTGACCCACTTGGTATGAAGCAAAAAGGAAAGAAAGCACAAAGTTTATTGTCAGTGTCTCTTGTGGGTTTAAGACAGCTTTACATATGGAAAAGCATTTTGGCGTCAGCTGTTGAACTGGTTTCCTGCAATTCTGCTTTCAGTTGCCATTGGAAACTCTGCCTGGCAGAGTGGTAACATCACCCACTTCCCAGGGGTCAGAAACCAAAGCCCCTCCCAAGAGAAGCAGGGCATTTCCTTCTTGACAAGTACATGGTGTGCTTTGCCCCAGATTCTTAGCGAGAACGGCTTGCAGACAGCTAAAGTACAGTAAGCATAAAGATGAGCTATAGAAATATGACAAAAAGATAAGCCTGATTTAATCTAATGAGAAGTTCTGCAATGACCAGAAATGCACCTCCACATTCATGCCAATCCTCCAGGTGAGAGTCCCCATTTGCTGTGGTTACCACTGTACAGAGAGGAGCTGGAATGGTTCAAGAAGGCTTTGGGAAGGGAGAGGGACCCTGATCCTCCGGAATTTATGCAGATGGGTCTATGTCATTTGGTATGTGAATTTTTCTGGAGCAATACATTTGCAACTTTCCTCAGATTATCAGAATGGCCCATGACCCCAAATGCATTAAGAACCAATGAACTCGAGTGTCACCAAGTCGAGCACGCAGGCGACACTCAGACATAAGGAAAGAATGTAACCTAATGGTTTTGATTAAGACAACGCAGTAATAGGGGTAGTGCGCTGGAAAGCATTCTTGCTGGTTAATGAATACAAGATGGCCAAGGGGAAGAGATTTTCTAGGGAACATTGTGCTGGTGCGCTCCCTGCCTATCACGGCTGGAGGATCTAAAAGAAGTCATGTCTCTAGTCTTCTCTTTTTCAAGTCTTGAGCCATTAAGGCCTCTGAGAGATGCAGGAGAATCTAGTCAGGAAGGGAGGAGTGGTGTTTTAAGAACTCAGCCTGATGATCACAGAGCCCGATTTGGCAGAAAGGGAAGGGCAGCCGATCATGTGGTCTCATGCCGGGAGAGGGGCGTTGGCGTGTGATCTAGCATCACCTTCCAGCACTTAAAACAAATAACCTGGAGTCAGATTGGTCAGGTTTGAAACCTGGGTTCATTAAGTTATGGATATTATAGGCATATGCTGGTTATGTGTTATCTTCATGCCTGAGGTTCCCTAGCCTTATGGCAGAGTTATAACAGTTGGTCCTCATTGTTTTAGTCTACTTGGGCAGCCATAATAAAATAGCATGGACCATTTGGCTTACATAACAGAAATTTAATTTATTTTCTCATGGTTCCAGGGGGCAGAAGTCCAAGATCAAGGCTCTGGTTGACTCAGTTTCTGGTAAGAGCCCTCCTCCTGGCTTCTGGATGGCTGCCTTCTCACTATGTCCTCATGGCCTTTCCTCAGTGTGTGTGAGCTGGACTGGGAAACTCTCCCGGGTCTCTTCCCATAAGGACATTAGTCCTATCATATCCAGGTCTTACTCTTGTGACATCATTTAGCCTTAATTTACTTCCTTAGAGGCCCCCATCTCCAGAAAGAGCCATGCTCTGGGACACAGGCCTTCAACATATGAATTTGGGGGAGATAGATGTTCAGTTGATACCCTCATTATTCAAAGATTCTGTATTTGTGAATTTGTGTAGTCTACAGTGTACTTATGACTCCTAAATCCACAGTTAGAGCACTTTTGGGATCAGTTGCTGACATGTAAAGAAGGGTGAAACCTTCAAGTTGCCTGGCATGTGCGTACTCGGCTAACTCTGAATAGGGCAATGCTCTGCCTCCTTGTTTTAGCGCTACTAAGATAAACAAATATCCTTGTCACAGTCTATTTAGTGACACGTGTTTTTTTGTTTTTTGGGTTTTTTTTTTAGATTTTATTAATTTATTTGACAGAGAGATCACAAGTAGGCAGAGAGGCAGGCAGAGAGAGCAGAGGAAACAGGCTCCCTGCTGAGCAGAGAGCCCGATGCGGGCCTCGATCCCGGGACCCTGAGATCATGACCTGAGCCGAAGGCAGAGGCTTAGCCCACTGAGCCACCCAGGCACCCATAGTGACACGTATTTAACACTTTGTGTTCTCGTTGGTGATTTCACTATTTAAAATTGCCCACAAGCACAGTGCTAAATGCTGTGTAGTGTTCTTAAATGGGAGAAGGCCACGATGTGCCTTACAGAGAAAATACACGTGTTAGATAAGCTTCATTCAGGCATGTGTTGGTCTGCATGCCATTGGTCGTGAGTTCAATATAAATGAATCAACGTTGCATATTAAGTGCCTTTTAACAGAAATACACATAAAACAAGATTATGTATTGATCGGTTGATGAAAACGTTGTAACCAGAGACCTCTAGGAACCTCACCCTTTATTTCTTTTAGGAGCAGCACTTAACTTAATTTTTAGAACATAACTACCATGAATAATAGAATTGATTATATATGACTCATTGATCTGAGGATTAAATAAGTTATTATTTATATAAGTAATTATATACAAAGGCCTTGTGAGCCTGCTGTCTTTGTTCAGGCTGCTAATTACCATACCCTGGGTGGCTTTAACAACAAACACCGTTCTCAAGGTGCTGCCTGATGGGGTTCCTGCTGAAGGCCCTCTTCCTGCTTTGAGGATGAATGCCTTCTTGCTGTATCCTCACGTGTTGGAGAAAGAGATCATTTTTTGTGTGTTTCTTCTTGACCGGTTAAGGACACTAATCCCATTCATAAGGTCTCCTCCCTGTTACCTAATAACCTACCAAAGTTTCCCACCTCCAAAGTTCCCACCCCACTCCTTTGGGAGTAAGACCTTAACATATGAATTTGGGGTGGGGCAGACACAGAACATTTAGTCCATAGCAAAGGATTAGCCCATAGTCAGTGCTCAGTAAATGTCTTCTATTATTATTTCTCAGGACTAGAACAGCAGGAGCTCTCTCCACAGGTGGAAATAATAATATGCAGTATTAATCCTGGCTCAAGTGTCATGTAATCAAAATTTATAATGAGGCAGAAAGAGAATTAATGACCTTTTGGGTTGTCTACCCCATCATTTCACCAGAAATAGCCAAAGATGCTAAAATGTTAGCCACAGATATGGTTTAGGTTATATCAATTAGTTGGCTGATTCTTTCCTTTATATCATCTGTCTCACATTTACTCTGCATATTTGTGTAGTGAGTTTAGTGCCATAGGTATACCAAGATGAACAAAACTTGTGCATCACTAAGTAAAGATGTGATACTTAGCAGTGGCTTCACGAGAATGTAAAGAATATATTGAGGGCATGTAGAGTTAGAACAAATTTCCTGTTCGTTCTCCCAGCATTTTCCTGAGAACGCCTGGTCTTAAAGCCCAGGTGATACTTATGATAAATTAGAAGAAGGGGGGTACTAGGTTCAGTAAGGCCCTGGAAGGCCAGCACCACGCTGGCCTTCTTGGTCTGCTGGGACTCCATTTTCTGCACTGATTAAATTGTAACACCGTGTGAGCACCTGGGTGGCTCAGTCGCTTAGGTATCTAACTCTTGGTTTTGGCTCAAGTTACGATCTCAGGGTTGTGAGATCGAGCCCAGGGATGGGCTCTGCACTGGGCATGGAGCCTGTTTGTCCCTCCTCCCTCTCCCTCTGATCTTCCCCTGTTCATGCTCACTTGTGCACACACACACACTCTCTCTTTCAAATAAATAAATAGGCTAACAGATAAATAAAATCTTTACACGAACAACTATAAGACTGTCATCAAAAAAGTCTGATGGTTGAGAGCCCAGATTCTGCTGCCAGACTGCCTGGACTCAAGGCCCATTTCTCATACTACCAGCTCTGAGACCATGGGCAAGTCACCGAATCTCCCGGTGTTCCACTTTCCTTGCTATGTAAATGAGGACAAGGATAGTGTTTTCTAGCACTGCTATGAGGATTAAATAAGTAAATATTTAACAAACACCAGAACAGTGCCTGGCATATGATATGCCTTTTTATATTTAGTCAATGGCTAGACCATCATCTCTGAATGTCCCACACCAGACACACAGTGAGTGGAAAAGTAAGATAATGAACAATCGATTGTTGAATGAATGCACGAAAGAAAATGACCTTGGAAAATGCTCTTAGGAGAGGAAATATGAGGAAATGAGTTTTAAAAAGCTAATTGGATAGTTAAGATATTTTCAACTGTTCTCTTGTATATGAAAGTTTCTACTGTTCTGATGCCATTGATGCCATCTGATGCCTCAAGTCTCAGGGTACGGTATACAAAGGAGTCAAGGATAGGGTTTGCAGCCCTGATGTAACAGCAGAGTGTATTCCTTTCCTTAGAGAAGCATGATGAAATGTAGTTCTCATCCGTTGGATCACTGGGAGATTCAGAATATGTGTATCTTGTGATGCTACAATCTTGTGTCACCATGATGGGAGAAAAGGATGAAGGGAAAGGGATTCTTAATTGCCATGGCCCAGATGGGAAATGTCATTTCTGGTCACAATCCATCCCTCAAACTGGACCCGTGTCCCAGATGCAGCTGATGGGGTTGGGGGGCCAAGGCTGGGGAAGGTAAGGACGCACATGAACATCAGGTGAGCAGCTGTCTCTGCCACATGACATACGAGGCCCTCAATAATCTGATCCTACGATTTCTACTGTGTTTTTCAAGTGAAATGAGGAGTTGAGGTCTCGTAAAACTGTGGAATCATCACTAGATGAGTACGACAGACATTCATCACAAGGAAATCTGGTTGTGGCAAGAAGAGTGCTCTCTAGACGCCCATTTGGCTTTGTGGGGAGGCAAAGAAATACAGAATGGGCCTCTTGTTCTCAAGGACCTTACAGTGTAGTTAAGGAAATGGGAAAAAAGGGACAAGAGGATAAGACAGCATAGAATCAATTGCAACTAAGGGCTAGAGATAAGGTTGTTTGGTGTTATGTAAGGAGTTCCGAATTTGGCATCCCTCTGTCCTGGGCCCCAAAGGGCCCCAAAGTACAACCTGTGTTATTTCAGGGAAGCCATCAACTTCTAACAGTATATATGCACATACATCCTGCCATGTACGTACACACATGTGCACACCTGTGCATACACACCTCGATCAGTAGTAGCTGTTATTTATCGCTTTTCTTTTTCCATAACAAAACATCCTTGATGTGAAATATATTTATTTTCTTCAGGCATAAGATAAAATAGGACACTGCCCCCGCTATTCTTTATTAAACCCCTGTTGAACAGCAGACCCAAAGCAAAGGTTAAAGTGCCACTCACCTTTTCTAAAAGAATTTCTGTCGGGTCAGGTTCTGGCCCTAAGCTTGGAGGTCTTACTCTTGCTATATTTCAGGGGGAAAATACGATCACAAGGCCTGCCTCCGGCAAGAGGGCAGTTGGCAGGTTAGGACCTTCCTGTCATGGTAAGCAGCCTGGGAGTGGGGGCCTCACCCCCCTCTCCAGAGCTGTGCAGCTGGATTAAAGGTGTGGGGGGCACATACATGTGGGGGGCACAAGTCACTAGTGCATTCCCGTTTCCATAAATGCCCCCCTGCTTTCCTGCCTCTGCATCCTGAAATATGGGGGCCCTTCTTTTCCCAAAGTCCAAATCCTAGTTTACGTAATGATCTCAGGATTTATGGAATGGAGGAGGGGTGCTTATTATCCACTTGGTCCTCTAGATGATTCTGATTTTCAGTGTCGGTTTCAAAGAGCAGATGTCCTGTCTTTCTTCCCCGAGTCCCGTCCATTGCAGATCCGAGGCCCTGGGCACTTCCGGGAGGGTGTTGACAGATGTCTTGTACATAGCCTGCTCCGTGATAGAGGGAGGGTGGCAGAACAGAGCTCCCACTCACAGCCATCCGCTATCGATCACCGCCAAACACCGGCGGATCCTTTTTATTCCGCACGCAGTCTCTACTATTATGAGTAAGAATATCCTCTTACCATCTCTCCCAGAGCACAGAAGCAAATACAAAGGAAGAATCCTGTAATTGTAACTGCAGCACGCTGTCCCGGGCTGCGTTCATCAGAGAATTCGGTTCTGCTGAGTAATTCTCCACAGGCACGAAGGATAAAGAGGGGATTATTACCCATCTGTTTGCCCTCCCGGCTTTTGTCCAGCCCTTATTATCTCTTCAAGCTGGAGCCATCTGATTAATTTAGTGACGCAGTAAGGCATCACCAAACACGGGCACATTCCCAGGCCCTGGGAGCCACTTGCCATGCTGAGGCAGAGTGATACAGGGTATTCTGCCTGCGAGCATTTCAGCAAACGAGCTGGAATAAGATATGTAAGGTCAAGGCCATGACCTCTGCACTTGGGAAAGGGCCAATAGAGCTCATTTGCATCTTCTTCATACATGCCATCCCCTCATCCCCAGACATCAAGATCTTGACTGCACAGCCAGAAAAAGCATCAGAAGAGCTCTCATCTCTGCGATTTATATTATTTCTGCTTTGTTTTTTCCTACAAGCTAATATAAAACATTTTTCAGGACTGGGCATGACTTTGGCGGGGCCCTTGTTTCCAGAAGATAAATTTGAATGGGCCCTGGGCAAGAAGGAAGGGAGACAATGAAACATTGTAGTTCTTGATCTCCAGGTTGTAAAATTCAGGGGCCTTTCTTTTCTGGAAATGGATGTGATTGCCAAATGTTATAAACAGAAAATACAGGAATTTGTTTATATCAAAACATTTCCACTTAAACCTCATGTGAAAAACCCAACTCACACTCTTAGATCCAGGGGGATGTGGGGGCCATGACCCAGGTGGAGGTCCTGAGTTCAGTTCGGGGCTTTGAAACTCACTACCACATCTGCTTCCCTTCTGGGGGCTTCCTTTTCCTCACCTGTAAAATGATAGTTAGACAACATTGTCTCTGCAGTCCCTTCTTGTTCTGAAAGTCTCTCTTTTCTGGAGGGTGTCTGCTTCAAGTGGCATTTACACTATGTATTAACAATTTCTCTGTATTGATTTTGTGGCTACTCTATTAAATAGAAACATGCTTATCTTTGTCTTCATAAGTGTGATAGAGGCTAAACTGGAGAAGGCGACATGACCTTCACCCTTTAAAGGCGCATTATCCTGAGCAACTTCTGGGCTGTGCCCCTAATCTACTTTCGATTATGTCTCTTTTTTCACTAAACACACAGCCATGAGAACTTCAGAAAGAAGATGCCTATTATGTTTTCACACCCCCCCCATGTTCATTTAAAAATGCACTGCTACCATGCGCTTATTTTATAATTTACCATTAATCTCTGTGACACTGCCGTGATCAGGATTTCAGAACATTTCTGAGAGGTTCATTGTCTCCTACTGCTTTTGTACAGGGAATTGCATTTCACTGCTCTCCACTTTCCGGGTTGCTGAAGCACACTCGTAATGGGTTATCATGATCCCAGATGAAAGCAAGCCAGCGATGCCAGATTATGCGCCCAGCCTTTCCTCATCAGCGTCTTACTTTACCTTTCAGACTCAGAGAACTGACTTCGTCCTGCACTTTTTCAGGGTCTCAGAGAATAGTGTAATGAACTATTAAGACCTAGCTTCAGAATTCAGCTCTTTTGAAGTCCTGAGTAGGGATAGTACTTTTGCATTTACATTTCTAAGGACAAAGGGGAAAGGAGTGGTAATTGACATTTATGTCCCTTCCATCATATACACCACATGCTATATTAGGTGCATCTAACCCTCCCTTGCTTATCCAAGCCCTCCTAGCAAACTGTAAAATAGGTAATTATAGCCATGCTACAGATGAGAGCCTCAGATTTGGAGATATTTTGCAAATCACTGAATATTGTACAACAGGGAAATACAGAACCTCGACTTGAACCCAAGTCTGTTTACTAAACCCACCTGGTAGGCTTGTGATTTCTTCATCCTTTTATACCTTTTTAAATGTCCATTCTGTATGCATAATACATTTCTTATGTGTATTCTTTCATTTTCTTCATTTATTCTTTTTTAACAGTTTGATTTCATTTTCTGCCATGCAATTACCAACAGCACGTTTCTGTCTTTTGGAGTTTGCTGTTCCCTGGTCTACTGTCTCATAAGGACCAAAATTCTGCAACTATTTTTAGATCTGGCAAAAGGTCTTTGTGAAACCAACCAGAATGGAGTCTGTAATTCATGCATCTAAAAGTCTTCGCCTGATACAGACATGTCTAGGGGCCCTGCCTCTTTCATCAAATCAGGGGATATAGTTCTCAGGGAGGGAGAACAGAGGCAAGCATATAGAAGAGCTGCTGGTGGAGAAAACCACTGGGGTCTTGTGAACATGTTGAATCAGCTTAAGAACTTAATTTTTAAAATCAATCACAAAGGTGAGATTTCAGGATTTTTTTTCTATCATGGAGACAGTTGTCTATATGAATAAAAGCTGAAGCAGTGAAAAACTCCACCAAATGACCTAAAAACAATGGAAATTTCTTGCAAACACTAGACAGCAGAAAGCCGACACCAAAGGCAGTCCCCGAGGGGCCCACAGGTAGAAATACTGGAGGTCACACATATGTCGTCTTACCAGATGTGCACATCAGTACAGATATATGTCCTCAGTGACCCCTACGGCAGGGTGCCTGGCAGACGGAAACATACACGACATCTAAGGACATCCGTGGCTTGTGCTATCAAATGCTGAGATTCAAGCTTCCCTTCCCTCTTATTCAATTCATAGACTCTAGAGTGCTAAGACAGAGAATCCCAGGAAATACGTCCCTTTTGAAAATTAATAATTTTTAATTTTTGACAAGATCTCGTGTTTCTAGACAAGGAATCCTTCGCAGGTTTTTTGCTTTGTTATGTTTTGTTTTGGGCCCAGGTATGGTCTGCTTCTAGAGCACTCTTCTCGGGCCCTGTAGCCTTGTTGATGCCAAGTCCCACCTCAGACCTAGCAGGGATCCTCTGTAATCTGGAGTTGTTTTAAAGGTTCGATATTTTGAAGTCATTCTTGGGAATTTGTTATATTTTATTTCTCTGCTTAGCAGACTCTAGTTACGTATCTGGATTGGGCAGCCTAAAGTTATTGCCATTCACAAGTGATTGCCCAAAGGAAATACTCCTTTCTTGTTGTATCTCTTGGAGAAAATAATAATGAATTCACACACACACAGACACACACACGCGCACACACACACCTGTTTAAATCCAAATTCTTTTTTTTTTTTTTTAGAGATTTTATTTATTTGACAGAGAGAAACACAACCAGAGAGGGAACACAAGCAGGGGAAGTGAGAGAGGGAGAAGCAGGCCTCCCGCCGAGCAGGGAGCCTGATGTGGGACTCGATCCTGGGTCTCTGGGATCATGACCCGAGCCGAAGGCAGTCGCCCAACCAACTGAGCCACCCAGGTGCCCCTAAATCCAAATTCTTATTGGTACTTTGATGCTGGCATCTGCTTTTTTCTTTGTGCTAAGAACAAGAAGTCCCAATCTTCAAAACTTATTGAAGGTAGTTTTATCGGATAACAAAAAAATCTCGCAGCAAAGGTCCTATCTCCCATATAAGAACCAAAAACCTGCTTGAGAATTTGAAAAATAACATCTAGCCCTTTGTTTTATTTCATAAGCTGTTCAGAGAGAAAGTTGCTCTATCTCGATCTTTCGGAAGCCTGGTTACACATTTAAATCCTCTGGGGACTGTTGGAAATCTATCATGTTCTCGCTGCCCCAAAGGTTTTGGTTCTGTTTTTTGGGGGTGACATTCAGGCTCTTTTAGTTATAAATGCTGCTCGGGTGAGTCTAATAGGCAACTAGATTTGAGCACCCCTGAGGTTTTGGGGGAAGCTCATCAGTGGAATGCAGGACAGACATGGATGCTGGAAATAAGCATAATCAACCAGATGAAAGGGGGAGAGAGAGAGAGAGAGAGAGAGAGAGAGAGAGAGAGAGAGAGGCAAGGGAAGGCAGATTCTGGTTGGGTTTGAGCTCACCAGCAGTTACTAGAAATAATTATTAATCTTTCTACTCCATGGCAGTTACGGGGCATAAGGAAGGACCCTGCCTTTGGCATTGAGCAAGTGACTAAGTTTCTTATTTCAGACTATGCCAATAGCTTAGATTCGAAGACTCAGAGGCAAGCTTAGTAGAGTTGCTGCTTTCGTGATGCTATTTGCCATTATAGTATCCGGAAGTAGGAGTGTGAGGTCTGCCTCAAGTTGGTCAGAGCTGGAATTCAGAAGTAAAAACATAAAAAAGTGAAGATGATGGGGTGCCTGGGTGGCCCAGTTGGTTAAGCGACTGCCTTCGGCTCAGGTCATGATCCTGGAGACCCGGGATCGAGTCCCACACTGGGCTCCCTGCTCGGCGGGAAGCCTGCTTCTCCCTCTCTCACTCTCCCTGCTTGTGTTCCTTCTCTAGCTGTGTTTCTCTCTGTCAAATAAATAAAATCTTTAAAAAAAATGTGAAAATGACTTTTTTCATACATGGTGGAATGTTACTCTGCCGTGAAAAAGAATGAAATCTTGCCATTTATAACAACATAGGTGAAGCTAGGGTCTGTTGTTCTAAGTGAAATAAGTCAGGCAGAGAAGACAAATACCACATAAATACTTGCATGAGGAATCTAAAAAAAAAAAAAGTCCAAATGAACAAAACAAAACAAGAGACAGAAACAGACTCAGAGAACAGAACAGACAGGTGGTTGCCAGAGGGAGTAGGAGAGGAGCGATGGGCTAGATGGGTAAAGGAGACTGAAACACAGAAGATTCCAGCTCTAAAATGAATAAGTCATAGGGATGTGACACACAACATAGGGGATAGAGCCAGTGCTATTGTAATAGTAATCTTGTATGGTGGCAGATGGTAAATAAACCCATCATGGTGATCACTTTGTAATGTTTAAAAATATAGACTCACTGTCTTGAAACCAATAAATATCATATGCCAAATAAATTTAATTAAAAATATATTTTTATTCCTATCCCTTCCATCCTCCAACTTATGGCTTACCATCACCACCACTCCCCACTGGCCACCACTAGCCCACTGTTGGTGGGTACCTCTCCTTCTGGCCCATCTGCATCTTCAGAGATAGATAGATATTTTAATAGCTGTTAGCCATGCCTTTCTTATTCCCTTCCACCTTCTCTTCCAGGTTAAGAAAAATGGCTGCATTTCTTATCTTGGCTCTGTAACTCTGCTCACCTCCCTAAAGATTTTTCTTCAAGCCCAGTTCTGTGTGCTTTGTACTAGTTTCTACTTTTTCTGTTGTCTTTTACTATTAGTTCATAGGACCATTTCTCTGGTGTTCTAGTGTTTTCTCCTTCTCCAGGCCTCTGGCCCAGTTGCTAAATTTTCTCATGTAATTCTGAGCAAATCACCTGGGGAAAACTGGTGCTCTTTTTTTCCAACTGGGGAGTTTGGGTACCTGGAGAACTAGGGACTCCCAAACAAAACAGATTTGTAAGAATACACCCTGACCCTCACTTGTGCAAAACACTAATAAATTGGGTGGAAATAATACCTACTTAAAAGTTGTTATAGAGATTACAATGAAATAATTCATCCTCACTTGCTGGCATATATTGGCATATCCCAGCTTTTGACATCTGTCTCCCCTCTCTTCCCTAAAGGCAAGGAACTGGATCTCATCCAAATTGTTAGCAGTATTTAGTGTCTCCGGTTTGGAATATGTGGGATATATTCATATAGTTCCAAAGAAAGAAGGATAAGAAGGTTTTCTCATTTTCTATAAATTACTCTGAAATATTTTATAATTTTTTTACCTCTTTCATATTCATTATTTTTGACAAACTACTGGGGTTCATGAAATTAGAAATAAAAATATGCCCAAGTAGAATATATGGCTGTGTTTATGTTGATGGTCTCTGGATTGAACCGAGGTTATTAACACCTGTTTCCGGCATTCTATGGATTCTGACACATGTATGATGGCATGTATCCACCATGGTAGTATCATACAGATTACTTGCCCTGCCCTAAAAACCCTCCATGTTCCACCTCCCTCCTTATAACTCCTGGAAACTACTAAACTTCTTACTGTCTCCATAGTCTGGCCTTTTCCAGAATGTCAGATAGTTGGAATCATACAGTATGAAAGCTTTACAGACTGGCTTCTTTTGCTTATTAATATGCATTGAAGATTCTTCCATGTCTTTTCATGGCTTGAGAGCTCATTTCTTTTTAAGGATGAGTGAAAGTCCATGTTTGGTTAGCCATTCACATGTTGAAGGACATCGTGGTTGCGTCCAAATTTTAGGAATTATGAATAAAGCAACTATAAACATCCATGTGTGAGTTTTTGTTTGGACATAAGTTTTTGACTCATTTGGGTAAATACCAAAGAGCACAGTTCTAAATCATAAAAGCTCTATTTCCTGTTGCTTCAAAATTCTTTGTCACTGACATTTATAATATGGTAAATCCATTTTAGAATGGTAAGAGAAATTTCGATCAGACTCAATATTCAATGCTCAATATAAGGTGGGATTCTGTATCCCAATAGTTGACTTTGATGAGTACAAATGTTGCAATTACAGATACTTCTAGTGTATCGAGTAGTATGCTTCATGCTGTGGAGGGTTCCTGGTAAAGAAATTCATTGCTCCATTTACCATGTGTCAGGACTTTCAAAGTGTTATACCCCAACCTATTTGCTATATCAATGCTACGCCTACTTAAACCCCACTTTAAATACGAGCGGTTGAGCATATCTGCTGGATTGGGAATGCAGGCCTGCCAGAAAGGTATTTAGAGAGGGAAATGAAAATAAAACGTCCTGTGTGGGAGAAGACTGACCCTAGGTCAATGGGCTTTTTAAAATACAGATTTGGTTGTAGGAGGGGAAGTGATTCTGAGCACAGTGTGGTTGTAGACTCCTAGATGCATCTTGCAACCTAGCTTCCCTGAGTAAACATCTAGGGCAATGGAAAGCAGAGACTGTACATGAAAGCTGAAATGCTCTTGTTTCGTTCTTCTAAAAAATGTGCAGAGCAGTAGAACATAAGCAATCTTATTTATTGAACTTTAGACTAGAGTGTAATCAAAGGGGAAAATGGCATTCCCCCTTTAGTGAAGAAAAAAAAAATGACTCATGGGTGGTGAAGAACATGTAAATCCATGAATTCCAGCATTGCAGCCCATTGGATATGGAGCAGGAACAAAAGTGTAGCAGTCACCAAGTAGAGGAGCTATGGAGCTCAGCAGACCAGACTTGCATGAAAGCACATGGGTATTAGCACTTGGGAATTCTTAGCTATTGACTTGGAGGGAGGAAAAGTATGGAAGGGGCCTGGGTCCCAGGCCTCATGAAGCCACCCACAGTACTGGCCTCGTCCAACTCTCCCTATGATGTTCAATGAGAAATAAGTAGTCATCTCTACCTAGCCAGGATAATATTGGGTCTCTACTAATTGCAGTGGATCTTACATTCCGGTAATACCTATCTTTGTCAGTGAGGCCATCCCCTCGTGTATGTTCATGTTACCTCCTTGCCTCCTCTGTGGCTCCTCCTCTACCAAACATACCCCCCCACACTTACCTCCTAAACCCCCCCTCTTGTCTGGGAGACATACATGTGATTTGGCAAATTCACGCTGGTCTCTATTAGGACTTTCCTTAAGAAACCGAAATTTTATAGGTGGTTAATATTTGCATTTTAACAAAGGTTTTCATTACATTAGAAAAATAAGTGACCAATAGTTGGGATGTCAGCCACGGTGACAGACCTATGGAGGTGACATTTTTGTGCACTAAGGTCTATAGGCGTCTTTCCATAACAGTTGATCACCCTGCCTCTGCATATGGCTGACTTTGGTGGAAGAAATCCAGAGCACTGCCCCTACCTGTGCCCTGTATACCAATGTCGGCATATGCCCTACAGTGTGACTAAACTGGGTCACTTCTACTATGGAAACTAAATATTTCCAAGATGTAAGACTAAAAATATTAAAGTAATAAGGAAAGGAAAAGGCATTCACATGATTACTACTCAAGTGTGTTCAAGTAAATACTGTTCCAAAGACATGTAGTCCAAACCCAAACACACCTGATATTTGTGCAAGCATCTTTGGTTCATCTTCTACCTAGTAAGCTCTGATTGTATGCTATAAGATGCCTGCAACAGTGCCTCTCACAAAGTAGGTGACTAATGAGTCTTATTTAATGAATGATGGATGACTCATCCACAATATTGTGAGCAATATTGGTAAGTAAATAAACCTCCTTTTGTGAAACTTCTTATGCATGTCTAATCCCTAAGAAACGGTGTGTAACAAGGCTATAGAAAACATGCCAGCTAGAAAAAAAAATATTTTAAAGAAAGTTTAAGGGGAAAAGGTGGTGAAACATTCCGAAAATTATAAAGACAAAATTGAGAATCCTCTTCTGTCACTCAGCACTGTATTCCTGGAATAAACTTTTCATTCAGCAACAGTTTATTTGAGCCTGTTACATATGGGCATGGAGAGTATTTATTTCCTCCACGAATGGGCAAACACCGGCATAATTGCTGGGAATATCTAGTGGTGGCTTAGGATTGCAGTAGGAAGGCGTCCTAAAGAAGGTGACCATGACAGGCTTCAGGTGGGTAGGATGTAATTTTATTCCTTGCAGTAGGTGCAAACAGGAAGAAGGCACCGGCTTTACCTTGTAAGGCTTGCTGGAGCTAAATCAAACGCTGCTCAGTTCAAAGGAATGAGTGAATTTTCTATTCATTGTATTCTGTATGTCCCATGAATTGTTTATGATTTATTTTTATTTGCTCAGCCTCTTCTTGGCTGTATCATCTCAGATTTCTCAGATTGATCAATAGATCATCCTGACCAATGAACATCCATTCAGTTCAGTCTTTTCAAGAAAAGCACACCTTTTCTTGTAATCTCAGTAATCTGCTCAGTACCACTCACCCCCGGCGGGTGTATGTGTGTGTGTGTGGGGGGGGGGGTCCTCCTCTCATAAAAATGTCCTCCCAGGACACCATCCTCAATGCTTTAGTGCAACAGTATATTCTCCAATGGAGTCTTTGAAATAGATCAGTATTAGGCTGGTAAATGTTTAGCAATGGACTTTAGGGTGAAGGGGGGACCCTGATTTGCAGCATGTGCTAATTTTTGTGGTGTAAACACACCTACCATCACCTGTTTCATATTACCAGTATGAGGCCATTGAACCCAAAGTTGGAGTTGTGAGTTGGCACAAACCAACTTCAGCACGCCGTTACATTTGATAGTTAATCATATTCCAGGTCCTTCTGGAATATGATTTTGAGTATAGCTGAAACAATATGTCACATTAGTTTCACTAAGTATATAACTTAGCGATCTGGTAAGTTTATGCATTATGCTCTGTTCACTGCAAGTGTAGCCACTACCTGTCCTATAACATCACTATTGTAATATCATTGCCTGTATTCCTTTTGCTGTGTGTTTTATTCCAGTGACTTATTCAGCCCATAACCAGAAGACTGTAAGGTGGGATCTCTCACTGTTGTGTGTCCTTTGGCCCCTCAACATCTCAGTCCATCCCTTAACCCTACTAGGTCTTCTATAAACAGTCCCTGTAAACAGTCACTAAAGGCCTTTCCAGAGCTCCATCAGATTGAGCCTTAGAGTCCCCACTCTTATAGGACCACAGCTAATATCAGTGATCCCATCCTCCAAATTGTCATGACCGCATTGTCTCCACTGCAAAATATTACTCACCTTTATTTTTTTTTTAAAGATTTTATTTATTTGATAGAGAGAAACACAGCCAGAGAGGGAACACAAGCAGGGGGAGTGAGAGGGAGAAGCAGGCTTCCCACCAAGCAGGGAGCCCGATGTGGGGCTCAATCCCAGGTTTCCAGGATCATGACCTGAGCCGAAGGCAGTCGCTCAACCAACTGAGCCACCCAGGCGCCACTATTACTCACCTTTAAAGTCCAAATGCTACTTGCTATATAAAATAATATTCTCATATATCTCCCAGTAGAAAGTAGCATTTCTCTCAGAATTCTCAAGGTGATTATCTATTACTCTCTTAAAAGATGTACATAATTGGGGTGCCGGGGTGCTCAGTTGGTTAAGCGCCTGCCTTCGGCTCAGGTCATGATCCTGGAGACCTGAGATCAAGCCCCACATCGGGCTCCCTGCTCGGCAGGAAGCCTGCTTCTCCCTCTCTCACTCCCCCTGCTTGTGTTCCCTCTCTGGCTGTGTTTCTCTCTGTCAAATAAATAAATAAAATCTTTAAAAAAAGATGTACATAATTAACAAAAAAAAAAAAGAAGAAGAAGAGCTTGTCATATATCTGTCACATTTGAAGGTAGAAAGTAGGTTTGCCTCCTCAAGTACCAGTTCAGTGTTTTTCAGAAAGCACCCACAAATATTTGTTGAATGCATGAATAAGTTATTTCTCTACTCCTTATATTTTGCCCTTATATTTTGCCTAGTTAACTTTTAATAAATACTCTTGTAAGCAATGACTTTATCCTGTACTTTCTATTACACACACACACACACACACACACACACACACACACACACACAGAGTTTGTGCTACTGGTAGGCTCCACAATCACTTCTATAAAATTAAGTCCTAAATTTCTTACATTTTTGTGTGTCAGACTTTCATTTCTAACTGCCAATTTATCATCACTGTATGTAGACATCACTACCTTACCCTTCCATATTCCATGTTGATATAATGATCTCATTTTTAAAAATAGCTCCTCAGCTTGATTTCCATACTTCCAAAAGTCATCTGTATCCTTCTGTAACACAACATCAGACACTTGAAATCATCCTCCTACTTCTTGATCCTGCCTCTGCAAATTCCCTTGAATCCAAAGATATTTTCTATCAGTTTTCCAATCCCCCTAAGTTATTCCACATTTATTTGTGCAGAAATTATTACTACATACTAAAGAAGTCTCCAAATTCCCCATGTTTTCGCCATTACAGTATACAGAGGTTGGCTCTTGGAGAGCAAGTTCATCACCTTTATTTTACAGACTGAGCAATGGGGCTAAGAGGGCTCCCATGACTCCCTTGACCTCACACATCTGGGTGTGGTGGAAAAGCTGAACTAAGAGCCAATCTCATGACACCCACTGTGACATTTTCCCACTATTTTGAGATTCAGCCTCTATCCTCCTGTCAGATTCATGCTCATGAGGCTCATTAATCTATTCGCATGATATGAGAGGACTTAGTGCTCCCTTGTAGAGTGATCAGAAGTGTGCTTTCTTCTCTTTCCACTCCCGGGCCACCTTGGTTTCTCTGACTGCCAAGTCCAGTACCTCATGTAAAGCAAACACTCAATGTGTGTTAACATTTAACAGTTGACCTTGTAACATTTAGGATAGTGTAGGCTGTTGAGCCCACATATCTACTTATTCATTTTTTTTAAAGATTTTATTTGTTTATTTGAGAGAGACAGAGACAGAGATAGCAAGAGAGAATGAGCAGGGAGAAGAAGGAGAAGCAGGCTCCCCACTGATCAGGGAGCCTAACATCGGGCTTGATCCCAGGACCCCAAGATCATGACCTAAGCTGAAGACAGATGATTAACTGACAGAGCCACCCAGGCATCCCTAGATTTATCTATTTATTTTAGATAGAATGAGAGGGAGAACATGAGTGAGGGGAGGGGCAGAGGAAGAGGGAGAGAGAGAATCTCACGCAGACTCCCCACTAAGCACAGAGCCTAATGTAGGGCTTGATCTCACCACCCATGAAATCATGACCTGAGCTCAAATCAAGAGTTGGATGTTTAACTGACTGAGCCACCCAGGTGTCCCATCTGCTTATTCATTTTAATACATTAATATTTTCACTTGACTTACTTAAGATGCATATCTCACAAATAGAGTTGGATATAACTGAGTTTGAGGAATGGTGATACCATAAATTTGTGGCACACAATCTCCCTCCTCCAATAAACAAAAGCAAAAACAAAACAACCCTCCCCCAAATTTCCCAACATTAGAAAGAAATATGGAGTAATTATAAACTTGAAAAACTTATGACCAGTGAAAGGACGGCAGGTTCTGGTCTCATAGCCAGGTTGTCACGCCAGAAAGCAGCATGGAGGATATGAGAAGTTACAGAAATCCTGAAACTTCTGCATACTCTCTAACTTGAAAAGGAGTGGGCTAAATGGATGGATAGATATCCCTGGGAAAAATCAAGATAAATCATTGTGTAAATATTCTAAAAACCACATCTGGACCTTAGCGGGAATGACTCCTGATTCTTTTGCTCCGGAATGTAGTGCTAAGTTGGGGGAGTGAGCCAAAGACCTAAAGAGTTGAATGCATGCCAATAGGGGCGGGATGGAGTCTATTAAAGGACATCTGCTGGGATCTCAGCAATAAGAGCGAACTCAGGACCTCAACTCAGACTGCAGCTGGCCTCAGCTGGGCTTGCCCATCTCCACATCCTGCTCTTGGTGCCACTAGGTCAAAAGAGAAGTCCGATGATTCCAGACGAGGTGAAGATGAGATCAGTGAGAAATCACACAAAGTATTTCAGAGAAAAGAATGAAACCTGAAGGTGGAGGAGAAAAATAAATGTCTTCAGAACTGTGAAGAGACGACAGAAAAAAAATCAAAATATGTAAGTAGAGAAAGGCATTGATTTTAACTGGTAGCACAAATGATTCAATTGGAAGAATAAGTAATTTAAGAAATCAAGGCAGATTCTCTGCTGGTGCTTTCATCTCTTGAACAATCCAGTAAGGATATGGGTTCGGCAACCCAAGGAAAACACAGTGGTATGGTAAAAGATCAGAAGGAGAAGAAAGGAGATATTATAAAGAAAAAAAAAACTAAGAAAAAACCAAAATCAGTACAGATAGAATCAACTAGAAGCAGCAAAAAGCAAAAAAAATATCATGTAAATAAGGCTTTCCTTATACAGAATAAAACTAAAAGAGACAATAAGTTTAAAATACATACTTAGGAAAGCCATAGATATGGAAATGCTAGTCCATCTACCATAAGGGCGCTCAAGTAAAGACTCTAGCAAATAGGACAGAAAATAATCAGAGACATGATATAGGAAAACTCACCTAACGTAAATACATGATGGAGTACATCATATACTAAGAAAAATTGATACAAAGCTAGCGATACAAAAACACAGTAACTTACTGAATAAAGCAGCCTTTAAGTTTCTGGGAAGAAAGAGCAAGTAACGTACATGTGGAAGAACTCAGTCTCAATAAAAACTCAGTTCCGGGGCGCCTGGGTGGCTCAGTTGGTTAAGTGACTGCTTTTGGCTCAGGTCATGATCCTGGAAACCCGGGATCGAGCCCCACATCAGGGAAGCCTGCTTCTCCCTCTCTCCCTCCCCCTGCTTGTGTTCCCTCTCTGGCTGTGTTTCTCTCTGTCAAATAAATAAATAAAATATTTTAAATAAATAAATTAATTAATTAATTAATTAATTAAAATGAATAAAAACTCAGTTCCCAAAACAATGTAACAAAATCTCCATTCGACCAAGCCAATGTGTTCTTCAGATAGAAAAACCAACAAAATATTTGCATATATGAACTAATAGGTTTGTGGAAACTCAAGAGCAATGAAACTTTTTGGAAAACACCTATTTGAAGAAAATGCAACCAATGGAGAAGTGACTTAAAATTAAAAAATTTAGAAATTAAGAGGCCATGATAACAGGGCAGGGGTTCAAATCTTAATTCACTTAAATGTGACTATATGATTGGGGCACCTGGGTGGCTCATGACTGCCTTCGGCTCAGGTCATGATCCCGGAGACCCGGGATCGAGTCCCAGATCGGGCTCCCTGCTCGGCAGGAAGCCTGCTTCTCCCTCTCTCACTCCCCCTGCTTGTGTTCCCTCTCTGGCTGTGTTTCTGTCTGTCAAATAAATAAAATCTTAAAAAAAATATATATGACTATATGATGAAACAGCTGGGTAAATACTATTATATCAGATTATTATTAGCCATTAAATATTATAAAAGCAATAAACTCAGAGGAAAGGAGGCATAGAGGTTACTAATTACCTCATCTTTCACAGAAAGAGTTAATTATTGATGGTGACTAAAAATATGCAAGATAAATCCATGCCAACGGCGATTTATTGATGATTTTAATAATTTTTTTCTTAAACCTAGAGGTGTCTTTTAGTATGTATTACCTCTTAAAATGAAAAAACTAAAGTTCTGCAATTGCTTTTTTTGGTCATTAAATTCATGTCAAAATTACTAGCTGCTATTTTTAAGTACCATTTATCCAAGCATTTTATTTTAAAATTATTTTTGCCTTTTCCTCTTTCATCTACATAAGTTTGATTTCATTAATCTATATTTCTTTCAATGTCTGTAGAGGGACTGTTTCAAAAATTAACAGTAATAATGTCCATTTTATGTAACTTACTGCTTTCATTTTTGTTTGTTTCAGTGTAGTCACATTTAGTTTTAGGTTGACTGTACATCACCACTTAAAATGATTATGGCATCAGTTTAAACTTATTTTGATAAATTAATTATTAAAATAATAATATTATTATTTTAAGTAGGTTCCATGCCTAGTGTGGAGCCCAGCATGGGGCTTGAACTCATAACCCTGAGATCAAGACCTGAGCTTGGATCAAGAGTTGGATGCTTAACCAACTGAGACACCCAGGAACTCAAATCATTGAAATTAATTTTAAAATTGCATAGGAAATCATTGGGAAGACCAGGTTACAGAAGACCTGCCCTCTGCTATTTAGCGAAGGACAAAGGGGATGAGCAGTAGTGAGCCTCCCGAGACAATCCCGTGATACCGGGTTTTGCAGCTACCTCATTATAACTTCCAGAAGAAACTTGGTTGCCCTTTTCCGCTCATATTTTTTAACTCCCACATCTGTTAGTCAGACTGTTTAGTTTGCTACTGATCTGTTGGCTGTAGGTTTAGATTATTGTTTAGGAAAAGATGAAGAAGAAAACAAAATAAATGAAGGCTGGTACAGATTAGAGGAATAATTGTATCATCTGTGTCAGTCAGGACCGTGAATCTCAGTGACAGCGCAACAAAGTCCGACAAAGTCAGGGAACTCCTCCACCAGCTGCTGTTCTCACGCTGTTGACCCAGAGAGCCAGCCGGCCACCATGAAGTGCCTTGGGAAGAGAAAAAAGCCCAAAGAGTGTCTGCAGAGTTAGGGAGGCAACAGAGAAGAGATTTGAACTGCTCACGATACGTTGGTCGACGTGGAACTGCTTGCCTTTTGCTACCTTGGAAATACTCCAGTGTGGAGGGGGCAGGAAATCCGGCTGGTCCCTGCTGAAGGCCAGGGCCATGCTGGTGGAAGAACGCTGGGTTCCCCTCCTGCACGTGCGGGAGTAGACTGCTGCTCCCAGCCGCGGCCAGCTGGGGGGCAGGGGGTGCCTGGCCTCAGCCTCTCTTCGGGCCCCCCAGACATACTCCCAACTCAACTGCTTGGGATGCCATCAAGCCCCATTTCTTGTTTTATCTCAAGAGTCTGGTAAAATGCAAATATCTCTGAAGTAGATGACTCCATTTATACGAATATTTTAGTAGGACGGGCTGTGGGGCCGATTGAGAGGACAACGTCTGATATGCTGAAGATGGCAATGCATGACATCTCAGGGTGCCAGGGGAACGAAACAGAGCCCTTCCCCTTGGTTCTCCAGAAAATAGCCTCTTGGACTCTGAGATTGGCGTGTAGGTGTAGAAGGGCTTGTCCTGGGGAGCAGGAGCGGGGAGGGCTGAGAGAAGCAAGGTTGGGCAGAGATGGTGCTGAGCCCATTACAACAGAGGCTTCTGTGGACCCGGTGCAAGCTCAGATTGTCCCCACTGAGGCTGGGGGGCCAGGCAGCTCCCGGGGGGCGGCCTCAGCGATGAGTCGTCAGAAGTGGGTGGCAGGAGTGCCTCCCTGTAGTGTTCACCGCAGAGAACCAGGAAATAGAGATCCTGTCCACAGCTGAACACAAAGCCAAATACCTAGTGGTATCTCGCTATGGCTTTGGTTTGCCTTTTCCTAATTACTAATGACAGTGAGCATCCATTCATGTGTTTTGAACACTTGTGTATCTTTGTTGGACGCAAGTCTATTAAAAATCATTTGCCCATTTAAATAATTGGATTGAGGGGCACCTGGGTGGCTCAGTTGGTTAAGCGTCTGCTTTCGGCTCAGGTCATGATCCCAGAGTTCTAGGATCAAGCCCCACATCAGGCTTCCTGCTCGGCAGGAAGCCTGCTTCTCAAATAAATAAGTAAAATATTTAAAAATAAATAAATAAAATATGAGTTGAGCCGTCCCCAGGGAGGGAGGGAGAAGCAGGCTTCCCGCCGAGCAGGGAGCCCGATGTGGGGCTCGATCCCGGGTCTCCAGGATCATGACCTGAGCCGAAGGCAGTCGCTTAACAACTGAGCCACCCAGGCGCCCCCTGTATTCTGTATCTTTCAAATGTTAAAAGAAGAACATGTTCATATATTATGTAAAAGTGAGCAAATGAATGAAGTGAGACAGTATGAGAGATAAGCACTATTATGTCCCATCTTCAGCACCCAGCTCAATTTCGTCCGTTTTATGAAATCTTCCTCAACCTTTTACTGATTTGTCGTATTTGGGCTCTTGCAACACACACATTATGTGCTACATAATTTAGCGCCTAATCACACACTTAAACCAATTACATGTGAAAACACTGGCTACGCTGTAAAACACAGTACAAAGATCATGACAGCATGTTGGGCAGTCTTTTGGACTGATCAGTGTGAAATGAAGCAGAGCAAAGCCAAAACGGGAGGTCTCCAGTCCAAACCTGGGTAAAGCACGGGCTGGTGATGTAAAAGGTCAGATTGAGATTGCATATTCTGGGTTAACATAAACACCTTAAATCTAGCAATCTCTGGGCAAATTGATTTCAAGCAAGCAGAGTTTGGTAAGCAAGCAAGCTATGGTAAATGATCCAGAGTCTACATAAAGAGCATCCTGTCAGTCTTTGAAGCAGAAAAGCAACAAAACAAAACCCTAAGACCTAAGTGGATAGGTACACCTAGTAATGGTCTTAAAGGCAAAGCTGTTGTCTGTAGTACTGCTTTTATCTCTGCGTACTGTCTCATACACATTAGCCTCCATTCCCCGATAAGATTTCAAGAGTGCAATCTACCAGCATTTAGAAAAAGTGCTCGTGTTTATTGTGTGGGTTCTAACATTTATGAAATTGAGCATCTGATTGAGTTTGTTGACTTCATTGATAGAATGACCAGTTACAAGGTGCTTGACAAGTGAAAATTAATTTTCCAGAAATATTAAACTAATAAATATAAACCCAATCCAAAATAATAAATAAATAATAAACCCAAAGTAGCATAACAAATGGTCCCAATCACCAAAAAACCCACCACACAGTATCTATTTCACAGGGTTCATAATTCATAATAAATCTGATGTAAAAAATAAAATAGAAACCAGTCTCAGACTGGACTCAGACTGATCTCTTAAAAATCATCCCTCTGCCGAGGCTTTACTAATATGACTGTGATTGTTATTAATGCTCTATTGATAGCAGATAACATGTATTGAGTATGTATACTGTAAGCACTGAGCTGAACATTTTTATGTATATTATCTCATTTGATCATCATAGCAATCCTATGCAGTAGCGCTGTAATCACATTTATTGTACAAATGGGAAAGCTTGGAATTGAGTGAGTGTAACCTGTCCATTCCACAGAGATAGTAGGTGGTGAAGATGTGATTTCGCTTCAAGCCTGCCTAACTCCCAAATTCATGTTCTTTACCAATACACCCTTCTAGTTATACCATAATTAGTATTCGAATATTACCAAGAATTCAGGGTTCCTATATTATCCAGCCATGGTAATCTGTTTCTCAAAGGAAACCTATGTCTTTAGAGGAAATATATGTCCAGAGAACAAAGCCAATTAGAGGTTTAGTCTCCAATCCCAATAAAATATCTGGTGAGCAAGTCTTGATTCTATGATGACTCCTCTTATAGAGCCTAATTTTACCAAAGTAGCCTCCTTTCCCCTTCTTCCTGATTCTAACCACTTGCTACCCTAATGCTGAAGAAGCCTAGGTCTAGAGGAAATGACCAATCAGAAAGCCCATCAGAAACTCATGTTTCCTCTCCTTGTTTTCCTTCATTTCTCCCTTTTTTCTCTGCTTAATCAGTGACTATATCTAAATATGTCTCATGATTAAAAATATATTCTAACCTATCCCGGAGACCTGGGATCGAGTCCCACATTGGGCTTCCTGCTCGGCGGGAAGCCTGCTTCTCCCTCTCTCACTCCCCCTGCTTGTGTTCCCTGTCTGGCTGTGTTTCTCTCTGTCAAGTAAATAAATAAAATCTTTTAAAAAAATAATAATATATATATTCTAACATATAAGAAATGAACAAGGGGCACCTGGGTGGCTCAGTTGGTTAAGCAACTGCCTTTGGCTCAGGTCATGATCCCGAAGACCCGGGATCGAGTCCCACATCGGGCTCCCTGCTCGGCGGGAAGCCTGCTTCTCCCTCTCTAACTCCCCCTGCTTATGTTCCCTCTCTGTCAAATAAATAAAATCTTTAAAAAAAAAAAAAGAAATGAACAAGACAGTTTGACCTTAAGATAGAGGTTTTCTCTGTCCCTCCCTCCCTCCCTTCCTTCCTTTCTATCCTTCTTTCCTTCTTTCTTTCCTTCCTGGCACAATATCCAGGAAGCTTGTTCAGCACAAAATGCCAAATCAATCCATCAAAGAGTAGTACCCCACAAGCTTGTCTATTTCAGGGATTGCAAGAACCCATTTCATTCAATGATAAGGAAGCAAAACTTCCAGGATTTAGAGAAATGGAAGCATTTTATCCAAAAGGTGAGGCTTTCAGACTTCTACTCATCATTTCATGCAGCTCAATGGCCCTGGAAGGCAGGAATTGACTCTTGTACTTTGTCTCAAACTGATGACACTATGAACATAATGAATACACAATTACTATACTACTTTACAGTGAGAAAACAATAGGTCTCTGTCCACGTCTAGCTTGAGAGGGAGATTCATAAAGGCAAGATATTCATGTGTAGAAAATTCATGTGAGAGAAAAACAACCTTATCTTCATGATTAAGAAGGAAAAGAGTTTCCACAGTACTCCTTTTTTTTTTTTTAAGTGACACAACAAAGAATAGCAGAGAAGGAAAAGGCAAAAGAGAAGAATTAAGCTACTCCTGAGAAATGTATGTTGATTGGACCAAAAATCAGAAATGATGTTAAATTAAAAAAAGAGTCTACATAAACCGATAAGAAAATATTTCAGTACACAGAGAGAAGCACACAGAAACCTCAAGTGCACAAGCAATGAATCCCTTACTAGTCCATATTTCAAGCAAACCACAAGAGAGTGAGGAGGAAAGCATGGCAACAACACTTGCAGCTAAAATCACTCCTGAAAGAATATATATCTTTCTCTCTTTGTGTGACATTTTCTCATCATACCCCTCTTAGAATTTAGAGGCTCTTTTCTTTTTTTTTCCTTTCTTTCTTTTATGATTTTGTTTATTTATTTGACAGAGAGAGACGCAGTGAGAAAGGGAAAACAAGCAGGGGGAGTGAGAGAGGGAGAAGCAGGCTCTCCACTGAGCAGGGAGCCCTATGCGGGGCTTGATCCTAGGACCCCAGGATCATGACCTCAGCCAAAGGCAGACGCTTAACGACTGACCTCCCCAGGTGCCCCAAGCGGGTCTTTTAAAAGAGGAAACTTGCCAATGCTGGCCTAGCCTTTCACTGAGTTACTTTTGCCTCTCTCCCCTGTTCTTCTGGGATATCATTGAACACATCCACAGATTTCCTTCTTTACTCCTTTCCCCCGTAACTGAGGTACCCCACCTCAGCGCTTCCAGAAGCACAGATCGGGAAACATTTCTCACTGAATGGGTGGCTGATTTATGGTCAGGTGATGTAATGGATTCATGTCTGACGATTCTCAAAAATATATCTACATATTCATCATCTTCTGAGTGTCAGTGGAAGCAGCAGCAGGTACCCGGTACTCCCGCACCCTCCCTCATTCCTGCCACGTGTTTCTACAGTTGGAATCATGATCCCATTCCTAAGATACCCTCTCGAATAGATCATGGGTTTCTTTTCCTTTCTTTTCTTCTCCCCCACCCCCTTTGCCTTTGCCTTTTTCCAGTGGGGCTAAAGCCAGCAGGGACTCTTCATTAAAATTCACCATAAGGCCCATTTATTTGCCATTTCCCTTCCCCCAATCCCCGTACCCCTCCTCTCCCGCTGTGAACTCTTCGCAGAGCCGTGGAGTGACCCATGGCGATCTTACTGCCACGTCGAGGTGCACAATCCAGGGAAACATTCCAAGCACTCCTGTCTGTCAAATAAAGATGACGAATATTTACTGTCTTTGGACACCCCTCCAGATAGTTTTATGTTCATGATTTTATTTTATTCTGCATTTTAGGAAACAAGGCAACTTCCCCACAAACAGGGGCAAATACCGCCGACATTTCTAACACTCCTCAAAGACTAGGACTGAGAGGATATAGAGTGCATGGGGTTAGTTCTCATGGGCACCCCGTATATCAGAGGACGTTTTTCGAGGCGGTGATTGTCGGTTATCATGCCTTCCTCTTCGTTCCAATGAGATATAACTATGCCAAAGTCATACTTCATATTCATCTATAGGAACATCTGGCCCATGTCTAACATTTAATTTCCACACCATTAGAGTCAAACAATACATGTACATCAGGAGATAATGTAATGCATTATCACGCAAGGCAGAGAGTAGCAATTTATTAGCCTAATTTAAAATAGCCTTCAGCAAAAAATAGTGCATCTTAATTCAGAGTTCTGAACGGAATGACATGTTTTCCAGTAAAATTCAAAAGTATATACCCAGACATGCCTTGGAAAAACTTTTCTGCATGTATTACCTTCTGCATTATTTAAATATGAAATATCCATTGTGTTTTTTATGTTTAAACCAATTTCATCCATAATAACACAAAAGAGGTAACAGTCTTAGGGGAAGAGGAGAAAAGGAATTCCTTGGAACATAAGTAGACCCCACATCTTTATTTCTCAGAAATAACAGCTTGAATGTGTAGATCACTCAGAATTTCTCTGCATATGCTTAAAATCAGAGAAAATGGCTCACTTTGAAGGAAGTATGAATTTTCCTTTTATTTCTTCCCTTTAAGACATTTTTGTTAGTATTTTCAGTTTATAGACAATAGATATGTAGAACCTCAATTTGTCATTGTGGAAGAATATTAGAACTTTCATAAGGACTTAAATGATGCAATCTTAGAAAGTAGCTCAAACCATACAGCTTGCATGAATCATTGTTATTATTAAAGGCAGATATATTCACATATCTTCTCAGTTCTTGTTCATTAAAAATCAACATCTAGTTTCCTGATGCAAATGTCTGATACAAAAATACTTACCAACACTGAGAGAAAACATTTTCATTCCCCCGAATAGTACCAATGGAAATTATAGTATATACTTTTAGCACAGTGTAACAATACACATTCTGAATTTTGTGACACTAACGAGCGCATACTCATAAGGCACATTGCATGTGACAATTGAGTGAGATGGGCACAATTTGTCATCTAGGGGTCCTCGAGCAGCACCTGATTCGCTCTTGAACCTTCTTTTACCAATAATGTGTAACGTCTATGGCCAGTCCCTACAATGAATGCGTGTCCCTAATTCTCATGACCTCTTAGATAATGAGGGAAGCAATAAACACACATGTATAACCAGAGTGTATGACATAAAGGGCTAACTGCCACATGAAAATTAGAAAAAGTGCTCTGGGAAATCGAGGGAGGGATTATTTTTGGTTCTGGGCAATATAAAAGTTTTTTTGTAAAAAAAAAAAAAAGTCAATTTGTGCTGGAGTGTAGAGGACACGTCAGCATGTAGAGTGGATATGTTCAGTGGCACAGCCCAGAAGACAAGATCCTGACCCTTTGAGAGGGTTAGTGAGAAGCTCACTTAGTTGTGGATCAGAATTAATATGGACTGCCCTGTCCCCAAAACCCCATGTCCCACTGCCAAGTTCTCTCCTGAAAAATCCCAACCCTCCGTTCTGATTCACCAGTTTGGTTTAAAATATTTTCTCCTGCTTAGCTGCTGAGATCTTCTATTTGAAACCTATAATATGGCTAAGATTTTGTTCCCTATATTCTACTCTTGCATTGTGAGATGTGACCAATTTGACTAAGTAGTACAACCACCAGTGCTGAGCCTAACACAGGAGCAAATGCAAGAACCATCCAGGACACGAATGGTTTGCCCTGATCCCTGATTACTTAAACTAGCTCCAAGGAACAAGGACATCTCGCTCTGTGAACTTTCAAAACCTGCTTTTACCCCTGGTAGTCTTCAAATCAGTTTATAGTTTCATTAGTTCACTTTACTGGACACTTGAATTTGTCACAGACTTAGGAAATTTGTCAACAACCTCAAATACCTAATCACATGTGCCTTACTCTACACCCAACTCCTGACACAGGGGGAGATATGAGCTTCCCTTGTCTTCCAAAGATTTCTAAAGCTGGGTGTGTATAGTAACCTTGGGTTTCATCTTTCTGTTATTTACTATCATAAATGTTTTGTAGTACAATAAATTAAAAATAAGGGTAAAAAAGGGCGCACTTGGGTGGCTCAGTTGATTAGGCATCTGACTTTGGATTTCAGCTCAGATCATGAGATTGAGTCCCACGTCTGGGCCTGTGCTCAGTAGGGAGTCTGCTTGAGATTCTTGTTCTCCCTCTACACCTGCCCTTGCTCATACACACACACACACACACACACACACACACCTTTCTCTAAAATAAATAAATCTTTTAAAAAAATAATAAGCTAAAAAATTTCAAGTAAAAATCTACCTCCCCAAACTCTATTCCCCAGCTCTAGCCTCATGTCCCAGAGATAATTACACTTAAATGCTTCTACTTTTAGTTCTTCTGTTGATTATAAGTAGTAGGCTTTTGACTCTATTCTATAAAGAAGAGAAATTTGGTTCACTTATTAGAATCTTCTCACTCTATTTCAGTTTATATTATTATCATCTGTTCCTCAGATGATTGCCTTCATAATTTTAAATGATATTGGTTCTTCAATTTCAAAATTATCTTTACCACGCTAGGTTCTTTCTTCAGCTCAATAAATATTTATTGAATGCCTATATTGACCAACTGCCATGCTAGATTCTGGCAATAAAATGATGAGTAAAAACAGACATAAACTCTGTCGTTATAGAAATTGCCACCTAATAGAATAGGCAAAGCTCAATCAATAATACAAACAGATAAATTCCAGTGATGGGTGCTGCCCAGAAATTCATAGAGTTATGAGAATTTATATTAAGGAGATCAGGGATGGTTTCTCAGAAATGGTTACCTCTGGTAAGAGATCTGAGGGATGAATAGGGCTTAACTAAGTAGAAACTGGTCTCAGGAGCATTCCAGGAAGAGGAACAGCTCTTGCAAAGGCCCTGAGACAGAGAAGCATGGCAAGAATGATGGGAAAGAAACCAGTGGGACTTAAGTGGAAAAAGTGGAGAAGAGCCAAGAGATAAGATAGGAAAGTTGAGTAGAGGCCAGCCACGCTGGGCTTCTCAGGCTTTATTAAGGGACTTTGCCTTTATCCTAAGAGCCAAAGGAAGGTACTTTTAAGAAGAGGCAGACCATGATCAAAATAGAATTTTGGAAAAGTTGACTCTGACTATAGTAGGTGAATATGAGTAAATGAGCTGGAGTATTATTTTTTTCCATTGAATTCTGTCAGTTTTAACCTTGCTTTTAAACTACCAAGATTTTTGTTATTTTCTTTTACTTTATTACTATACATGAACCTTCAGTATTTTACCTGTAGCTTGAATATAAATGATTAAAAGCAATAAGAATATCTACTATCCTATGACCCGGTGATCGACTCCTAGGTATTTGGCCATACTCAACTGAGGGCACACAGCCAAAATACTGTGGAAAGATAGTCACAGCAGCTTTTATCATGATAACCAAAAACCAAAAACAACTCAAACATGCAAAAGGACAATGGCTCAGTTATGGCATATAAATATCTATTAAATATTATGTAACCATGAAAAAAGAATGAGCTCCTGACAGAGACAATGATATGAATGACTATCACAGCGGAAGAAACCAGGCATAAAATAATACGCCTTGTGGGGTTGCATTTAGATGAAGTTCCAGACCTGAGAAAACGAATGAATGGGGATAGAATTGGGGGTGGGGTGGCCATTTTGGGGGGTAAAGTCACCTTCTGGGGGACTGGAAAAGTTCTCTATTTTGATCTTGGTAGTCATCACCTGGGCATATATGTCTATAACATTCCTCAACTCTTATAAAAATTAGTGAATTTGATGTACATTAATCTGTCTATATTTTACCTCAATAAAAGCATAAAAAGAGAAGATAAGCAGCATTTCTTATACTACAATGCTCCAGGCCCAAGGGGCACATCTGGCATGTCTTCATATGTACCTCTCTAAGGAGATTTCCAAGAGTAAAGGTCACATTGATTCTTTTTATCGTGTCTTCTCTGATTTTCTCAAAACCATGCCGTATGGACAATGTAATTTCAATGTCCTTGCATGTCAGAAAATGTCTTTATTTCATTCTCTCATTTTATTCTTTGTTTAGCTCTAAATCATTTTGCCTCCAAACATTGGAGGAATTGTTCCATTGTTTTCTAGAATACCATGCTGCTATGATAAGTCTAAAGTTATTCTGATTTTAGAACTTCAAAGTTTTCCTTTGAAAGCCTTAAGGAACTTTCCTTTACACTTCGAGTCCTGAGTTTTCATCCTAATGTAGATTTTGTATTAGGTTTCTGTTGCTGTTTCACCAAGTCACCACAAATTTAGCAACTTAAAGCAGCAGCTGTTAATTATATCATGATTTCCATAGGTCGGAAGTCCAAGAAAGATAAGTAAATCCTCTGCTCAGGGTCTCACAAGACGAAAATCAAGGTATTTACTGGGCTGCACTCTTATCCAGAAGCTTGATTTAAGGAAGAATTTACTTCCACAGTCCCTCAGGTTGTTGGCAAAATGTATTTCCTTGAAGCTGTTGAGTTCATGGCAGTTTGTTTCTCCAATGGCAACAATAGAAAGAGTTCCTTCTAGTCTCTAAGCTCAAGGAAGTCCTAAAACCACATTTAAAAATAAGATTTTATTATTTATTTTAGAGCGAGTGAGAGTATGTGAGCAGGGACAAAGAGAGAGAGAGAGAGAGAGAGAGAGAGAGAGAGAGAGAGAGAATTTCAAGCAGACTCTGCACTGAGCGTGGAGCCCAGTACAACCCTGAAATCATGACCCGAGCTGAAATCAAGAGTTGAATGCTTAACTGACTGACCCACCCAGCAACCCCTAAAGCCACTTTTAAAGGAGTCCCACTTAGGTGAGGCATACCTATCAATTACCCTAGGTATGGATAACTCAACTCAAAGGCAAACTAATTAGGAACCTTAATTACCTCTGAACATTTTATTTAATATATTTTAATTTTTAAAAAATCTTATTTATTTATTTTAGGGAAAGAGAGAGTGGGCAAACAGAGAGGCAGAGAGAGAAGGAAAAGGGCAAGCTGTTTCAGGGCTTGATCTCACAACCCTAAGATCATGACCTGAGCTGAAATCAAGAGTCAGACGCTCAACTGACTGAGCCACCCAGGTGCCCCTTAACATATTTTAATAGATATTACTCATGTCTTAATATTTTCTCACATGTTTTTCAACTTTTTGTCATGTTGCTTTATGTTTTTAGAAGTGCATAGGGGATAAATGTCTGCAAATCTTTCAGATCATGAACTTAATATTAACTTGTGTCCAAGTTATTATTCAGTTATTCTATTCGATGTTTATTTTGACAACCATATTTATCATTTCCAAGAACTGTTTCTAGATTTTTGGGTCCTGTTAATTCTGAATATTATAGCTTCTCAAATCTGTCTGAGAATACTGAAATCATAATTTTTAAGTTCTCCTTTTCTTCTCTGCCAGAAAAAAAATTGTTTCCACTGCAGTTTTTAATGTATCTTCTGGCACTGTCTTGGTGGTTTATTCTTTACTTTGATCCCTTTTCCTTTCCATACTTCAGGAGGATGCTAGATCAGAAAACGCCTTATTTGGGTTAGGACTTGAAAGATAAGCAAGATTTCTTACATCATTATCTTATTCCTTTGATCAATACTTCAATCGTTTGCAAAGACTAGTAGGCACTCAAGATTTACAAAAAAAAAAAAAAAAAAAAAAAAAAAGTCTTCATTCCAGGACCTTAGAATCTAGTAGGATTCAAGTAATAATAGTGGAGTTCAAGGGTATTCAAAGTCAGGAAGAAATAGATGGGCATGTCATGATACGCTCAAAGATATGAACTGATTACATCACAACAGTGTGGCATGTTGAGTGATGAATTAGGGGCCGTGCCAGTGAGGGACTTCCAGAACCTCATTCCCAAGCTGTGGGTGGGGGGAAGCTGCTAAACCTGGGTTGTTGGTAGCCATAGAAGATAATGTCAACAGGAGTTGAACTAGTGCTTAAATAGACGGGATTGGACTTCTGGTTGTTTCTAGGTATTGCCGTGGGTGTCTCTAAGTTATTGTATATCACCCAACATGTATTAGTTTTTTATGGCTGTGAAATAAATTGCTACAAACCCCACATCTTAAAACAACAAAAATTTCTTACATCACAGTTCCTGTAGGTCAGGAGTTCAGGCAGAGAATGGCTGGTTTCTCTACTCAGGATCTCTTATGTCTGAAATGAAGATATCGGTCAGACCCCGAGATCTCATCTGGGGTCTCTGGGGGAAAATTCACCTCCAGGCTCCTTCTTGTTATTGGAAGAACTCAGTATCTTGCAGTTGTGGGACTGAGGTCCCTTATTTTTCTGGCTGCCAGCCTGGGGCCACTGGAAATGTCCAGAGTCCAGCCACATTCCTTGCTGTGTGGCCTGCTCAATACTCAAGCTAGCAGGGGCAAGGCAAAGCCTCTCTTGCTTCAGATTTTTGGCCTTGTTTACCTTCGTCTTCTAAATATAGATTTAAAGAGCTCATGTGATTATATCAGACTTACTCAAATAATCTCCTTTTTGGTTAACACAAAGTCAATACATTAGTAACCAAAATTACATTTTCCAAACCCCTTTTGTCATATAACTTAATGGGAGGGATGTTCTATCACATTCAAGGGATCCTCTCACAGTGAAGGGATGGATGTGGATTCTTGGGGATCATTTTAGAATGCTGCCTGCTATCGAGTCTCAGAAATGATACCCCCCCATGGCACTACTACCAGTACAGAGGGAAAATATCAAATACCTACTTTTCCTTTCTCTCCTCCTTCCTTCCTTCATACCTATCCTCATCGATTTTACCCATGCATGGCCTAACTCCTCTGAAAGGAAATAAACAAGGAACAATTGTGGGCAGAGCACTTTGTCTTTTAGGCTTTGTACTGAGGTCTATTTTTATAGACTAGATGATAATACAGATACATTGGGAAAATAAATTCTTTTTTTCCTATTCTTAACTTGAGGGTCAATCCCAAACCCTGACTTTCCCACTAAGAAAAGGGAAATGAGTCAAGTTTGCATTTACAAAGAATGTACTATAGGCTAGCCACAATGATTTCCATATTTGTTTATAAGTTTACTTACATCATTTTCACAGACCTCTGAATATCTTTATCTCCATTTTATCGATGAGAAACCAAGGAGGTAAAGCAAGATGTTCAGGGCCACACAGAGAAGTGACAAAGCTAATACTTCAACCTTGGCTGAGGATTTTTACATATATTAGTGCAAGCCCTGAGATGCGAGCCAATGAGAAAAGACAACCATGTAGACGAGCAGATGTGAGAGACAGGCATGAAGATGTTTGGCTTACTTTGCCTGGAGTCACAAGCAAAACTGTGCTGGCCTGCAGGGCCAGTGTCTAGATATCTAAATTGGTTCCAGGTTCTGACCTACTAAACCATCCATCGTCCTGGGCAAACTCTCATTCTCTGTCATCCACGGGTCATAGGTCAATGTCACAGTTGGGGACTTGAACCTAAAGGTCTGCAGTGATGACTACAGGGGTACTGGGTCAACATCATTGCTCCCTTGCCAGTCAGGGGGACTCTAATGACAGTGCAAGGAAATAGCCAAGACCTTAAACTCTACTAGAGGAGCACTGTGCTCATGGCAGCTGTCTTAGTCAGGCTGCTGTAATGAAGTATCATGGATTGGGTGGCTTGTAAACAACAGGAATTTAATTCTCACACTTCTGGAGGCTGGGATTTCAAGATCAGAGTGCCAGCCCAGTTGAGTGAGGGTCTTTCTCTGAGTTTCAGACTTGTCATTGTAGTTTCACATGGAAGAGAGGGCTCAGCAACTCTGCAGGCTCTCCATCACAAGAACACGAATTCCATTCCTGGGGCTCCACCCTCATGAGCTAAGCACCTGCCCAAACCTTCCAAGGCCCCACCTCCTAATACCACCACATTGGCATTAGGATTTCACATACGAATTTTGGGGGTCACCAACCTTCAAATCACAGTAGCAGTGTTCTAGGTATATTTTTATTTATTCATCTTTTTGGGAAAAAATGGCTTATACAGATACAAAAAATATAGCAAGATAATATAAATCATAAACGTAGTTGAATAAGAATGATTGAATTATTTTTTAAATGATTTTATTTATTTATTTGACAGAGAGAAACACAGCCAGAGAGGGAACACAAGCAGGGGGAGTGAGAGAGGGAGAAGCAGGCTGCCCGCTGAGCGGAGAGCCTGATGTGGGACTCGATCCTAGGTCTCCGGGATCATGACCTGAGCCGAAGGCAGTCGCTTAACCAACTGAGCCACCCAGACACCCCAAGAATAATTGAATTCTTAACACTCATTAGGTGCCATGTACTTTCCTCTGAACAATCTTATTAGTTAGGTATCAATATTGATCTCATCTTGTAAATGAGAACAAAGAAAATTAAGGAGGCAAAGAATTCACCTGAAGTTAACAAGCTAATGAGTAATGGATACAAGACTCAAACCAGGTCTGTATGACCCCCAAATCCATGCTAAATAAGAAAGGAAAATAAGAGCAAAAGTATAATTTGGAATCAAGAGTCAAATATATACTATGAATTACTATGTACTTGATATGGGAAAGAACACAAATTGGACTTTAAACTTTCTTTCAGATGGTGAAAAGAAGGAAATCTGTCAATTGCAACTCTTAATATATCTTCCTAGGATAAAATCATTCAATTAGTCTCAACAATGTGACGAGTGAGAACATTCTTAGCCTCTTTGTACAGAAGACCCAGCATAAGTACATGTCTATAAGAGCTAATGCTCTGAAGATTTCACTTGGTCACATACTTCGCATGCATTTTCTCCTTCTTTCTTATAATAAGACTGTGGTTTGAAGTACTATTGTGATTCTCATCTGACACATGAGCAAACCGAGACTCAGAGATGCTCACCACAGGTCCAACACTGCAGAGCTAGTAGGTATACGGTCAAGATTTAAATTCAGATAGCCAGATGCCACTTGTAATCATTGCAATCGGTGCCCCCAGTGATGAATTTATTAGTAGTCTTAAGTAGTTTCATGTGGTTTTTTTTTTATAGCATCACTAAATATAACCATTACTTCAATGGGCAGTTGAAACAAAGAGGGGGCTATTGAGAGACCATATAACAATGTCGGCAGGGAAGTATCCAGATGAGTCCAGGGGTAGACTGGGGGTGCTTAGCACATGAGTTCTCAGTGTGGGCAGTATCATCCACAAGGGGGTAATGACTGGTTCTCAGGAATCAAAACAATCCACAAACATATATATAGTGTATGTCTGGTATCCAAATTTCCCTTAAAGCTTGGCAGGGAGGCAGGTGAAGGGGAGGGAGGGAATGCTGAAAAAGGCTCTATCAGGGGCAATTAAAAAAATAAAAAGTTGAGAAATAATGGTTTAGAGAAATAAATGGACTTCATGTTCCTTGGATTACCTTCATAGATATTATTTATCCCACTTGTGAATTTGATGGCTATAGAGCATCAGTACATGCCAGATTGTCTACTCTGATCACATGCATAGTTAATCTGTTACCAACTGAATACAAGTATCTTTGCCCAAAAAGGTAATTTGTGGAGAGATGCAGCTGGCATTTCATTGAAAACTTAGTTGCCTAACAAAGCTAGTAAGGGCCCAGTGCCACTTCTGCTAGAAGGCGACAAAGTCTATAAACCATGGCTATGATTCCGGTTATGACGGACTCAAATTACTTTATACCTTATAGACACATAGGTGGCCAAAGGTCTAAAATTCTTTTCTAAATGGTAGGGCAAAATAATGTTAGTCTAAAAGAAATACTTATCTTGTTAAAGAACTAATACGTACCTTTAAGCAACGCCCTCCTTGCCCCTTTTGTATGTGCTTTAAAATGTTTTACTTGCTTTTAGAACGTCCACCAAGGTAACGGCTTCAGATTTAGAACAATAAACTGTAGTTCTCTTTTCTGGCAAAAACCAGGTTACAGTTTTGATGGTATATTAATGTCACCCCCAAAAGGATGTAAGGATGAATTTAGCAATTTTCTCCTACCTAGTTTGGGATTTTATCCTACTTACAAGCTCAGAAATCAGCCTGCTACTGTTTCATGGATGCTACCAAAAGATAGGAGACTCCTGGACCAGAGAGAAAAGACTGTATTACTTACAGCAATGCCAGCAGCATCACCACCAGCCTGTTTGCATCCTTTCCCCCTTGTCCGCCATGTCCCACAGGGGTGGCGCGGAGAGCACAGATTGGTGGTACCCCTGCAGTGGCTTTACCTTGCAGCCAAGGAACACTGATATTGCAAACCTGCTGTTTTATAGAACACAGTAAGCAAGACTGCTCTTTGTCTCAGAAGGAGACATTACTGCATTCCTCAAGGTTGCTCACTGCAAACCCAACATTGAAAAATGGCAGGTAAAGAGCGATTAGGGCCTGGAAGTCTTTGCATACTCAGCAACACACAAGAAGCAAAAGACACCTAGGGAGTAGTGTCCCCAAATCTCTCACCTGGAGATCTCCATACCCTCAGTTCAATGGGGTGTGCTTCTTCCAAAGATACTGTAGGTACATTTCATTCTTCTACTTAATTCCTTGTTCCTGTTCCTTTATTTCCTCTGGGATTTCTCTGAGCTAGGCAGAGGAACACTCTGAAAAGAGTAAGCTGTTATAATTACCCACTTTGCTATGGTATTTATTCATTGCCTAAATATAAACTAAATTATTCATCTTGTAAAAGATGCTAGTGAAGTTGAGAAAGCAATCATCAACTATATTTGAGTTGCATCAAAATTTAGGAGTACTGAGAGATTAGATAGAAACATGTTTTCAAATTAACTTTTTAATATTGTAAAGAGAATCTCTAATCGCATGGGGAGTTAGACAAGGTAAATTCTAAGCTCTAGACTTTGTGTTTCTTTGATATTAGGTAGGGTCAGAACCGATGTAAACTTACAGACAGATATCTCTAATTGTTCTTATCCACCCAGTCTATTGAAAAATCGTAATGCTACTCAGTAGGAAATATTTGCTGACACTAGATTAATACTATAAAAATGATCTTTTTATCATATCTTAATACCCTCTTCCACAAGCAGAACAAGTTCTTACAGTCCTATTTTCCTATAGAACACTAGCAATTCCCATATATTCAATTTTCTTTTAAATGAGATTTACTAACAGTTTAAACATAAATAACTAGCAAAATAGCCAGAAAGAATTATTGTCTCTAGGAAGGAAAGGGGGTGGAGAGGGAGTTACAATAGATTTTATTTGACCCCATGCAACATCTCTGTACTAAGGCATAGATATTTTATGAGGTGTGTTTTTGAGCCAGAAAGGAAAATAGGACTCTTGGATCCTAGGAGAATTTCTGTTTAATCTAAAATATGTGAGCCTGTTGCTGAAGATGTTTTTTTTAAAAAACAATACTGTTTGTGGCTCTTGTGTTTCTAGAATGATTTCTTTGCACCCTGCCAGGTGTGGATAAGTTCTGGTGAAATCAGAGCAAATCCTTGGGCCTTATTCAGTCTGAGCTTTACAGACATGGCCTTTGTAGAAGTTTGCTTTTGTTCCTGCAATTGAAATGTTGAATTCTTCTCTTTATTTTTATAACTACATTGAGCCCCTGTTTAGAAATTCCCTGTGGTCGGGGCACCTGGGTGGCTCAGTTGTTAGGCGTCTGCCTTCGGCTCGGGTCATGATCTCAGGGTCCTGGGACTGAGTCCCACATCGGGCTCCCTGCTCAGCGGGAAGCCTGCTTCTCCCTCTCTCACTCCCCCTGCTTGTGCTCCCTCTCTAGCTGTGTTTCTCTCTGTCAAATAAATAAAATCTTTTTTTTAAAAAAAAGACATTATCTGTGGTCAACAACCTAACGATTTTAATACCAAGGCACATCAGACTCATAAAACCGGTAGAACCAAACACCTGAATCCCTTAGACTGAAAAAAAATAAAGACAAAGGGAAGGTGGTTAAGTTAAAGCTGCCTTGAGGCACCAGAAAGTTATGGGTTGGTGGGTTTTATAAGACTACTTACTATGCTATTCAATTAAAAAAGAGAGAGCTGTTACCATAGCAACACCACATCTAATGGGGCTTATGCTACCTCTGAGATACAAAACACCTTCTTCCAGGGACACATTGACCAATACAGCCTGTTATGGGAAGTTTTATGTCTAATGTTAGGCTTGCAGGAGGAAAAATACATTTCAGTAACATGAGGAACATACACACACATCTATTATCTACACATATAACCACACACATCCACATCCCCAAACATACATGTGCATAGCCTTAATCTGCAAAACTCATTTGTCATAACACAGATGTATCTCATTTTCTTTCTTCTTTAATATTTTAAAAAATTCTATTGATTTGCTGAACTTCAGGGAAAATGAGATCCGTTTAAGAATAATAAGGATAGCATTCGGCTGACATATAAATATGGAGTTATTTTTCATTCTTCCCAGAGAAGAATTTATTGAATTTATTGAAACAACACTTTGTGACTGCTAATGTAGATATTCAGATGTTACCTGTGTTTGAGTAAATTAAAATCATAATTCTTGGCCAGAAAAACAGGTAAATTCCTATGCATTTAGAACGAAACAAAAAGCACTTGTATAAAATAAAACAAAATAGTTGTGCTAAATAGTAGAGAAGATAGCCCTCTATTAATCTCATCAACTAGTTAAAAAAAATCAAAGAAAAATAGGCATACAACACAAACACAAACATTTTAGTGTAAAAGAGAATACCTTCCCCATGTCTTCTCCAAGATGAATTTCAAGAAACTAAATGAGACTTAATGCTAAAATTGCTTTAAACAACCACCAATAAATGTGCCAATAAATATATTCCTTTTTAGTGGTTTTAGATAGTTTTTAGCAAGGAAATCTACATAACAACTCTCTGGTTGTCTAGGCACCTGGAGTGTTACACTCACATCCTCTGTATGTACTATAGAGAGTATACCTTTCTTGCTCCATATAAAGGACTACCTTTATGTATTTGTCATCTACATCTTCTCTCCTTCTGAAAACAGGGCTCACTGTGGTCGCTTCATGGATCCTAGGATGCTTTTAATGAAACTTAGGTTCTGATTCAATGATCGCTCAGAACTTTATAGAGGCTGTCATCAATGTAAAAATTAATTTTGAATTCAAAGTTTGTTGGAAAGTAAATTTTTTGTTACTTGGACTGCAGACCACATTTTCATACAGAAACAAGGTCATAAATACAGTTTAGGCTCTCGGGAAGACTCATAAAGCCCATTTGATCTAGGGTATAACAGAACTGTTTTAGACTTGCGATAAAATATAATTGACTATACTATATATGAAATCAAAACAAAAAGCTAAAGAATAAATCATTTTTATTACAAATGGTAATACTTGAGAAATTATAATTTATTTCAAGAAAATAATAGATTAATTAGAACTTTCCAGAACTTTGCAGGAATCCTAGAGCTCTTTCAAAAACAAACAAACAAATCTATTTATTTATTTATTTATTTATTTATTTTAAAGATTTTATTTATTTATTTGACAGAGAGAAACACTTAATTACTGAGCCACCCAGGTACCCCTCAAAAATTTATATATTCAGGGGCACCTGGGTGGCTCAGTTGGTTAAGCGACTGCCTTCGGCTCAGGTCATGATCCCGGAGACCCGGGATTGAGCCCCACATCGGGCTCCCTGCTCAGCGGGAAGCCTGCTTCTCCCTCTTTCAGTCCCTCTGCTTGTGTTCCCTCTCTAGCTGTGTTTCTCTCTGTCAAATAAATAAATAAAATCTTTAAAAAAATTTATATATTCAGTAATTATTCAGGATGTACCTACTTTAAGCCAGGTATTGCCCCAAGGGGTACTGGAGTAAACAAGATAAGGTTCCTAAAACTTCATTATGGTGGTAGAAACAATACATAAGTGAACAATAATGAAAACAAAACAAACCCAATAATTTTGTATGGTCACATGCATTGCAAAGTCAATAAGCTATATGGCATGATGGAGAATAACTAGCGGTCACTCAAGACAGAGATACAACATGGAGAGTGGAGAGGTGATTATTGCCTAGATTGTTAAAAAAAAGAAATGTAAGAGAAAAGCTACAAGAATTGTAAAGAGAAGAAATAATAATGCAGGGACGCATGGGTGGCTCAGTTGGTTAAGCGACCACCTTCGGCTCAGGTCATGATCCTGGAGACCAGGGATCAAGTCCCACATCGGGTTTCCCGCTCGGCGGAAGGCCCGCTTCTCCCTCTCTCAGTCTCTCTGCTTGTGTTCCCTCTCTCGCTGTGTTTCTCTCTGTCAAATAAATAAATACAAATCTTAAAAAAATAAAGAAAGAATAATGCAAAGGACCTTGAGTGAAAAGAGGCCAGCACTCCTAGAGCTGGGTAAGGAGGGGGTTAGTAAGCAGATCAAGAAGGGTTCTGTAGGCTATGGTAAGTAGCTTATGCTAAGAGCCATGAGAAGCTACTGAAGCTCTCTATGGTACAAAGCCTTTCGGTGGGGCAGTAATGCCATCAGAATGTAAGACTACCTCTTACTACAGAACATTTACTGGTCTGGTCCCTGACTCATGAAAAAATGTAATGCTTGGATTACTTTTCATTTATTCATCTTTCTCAAGCTATATCTCTATTCTCAGCTCCTATGCACAACCTTTACATTTTAAAAATGATAATGCTGAGGCCTTGTAGAGAATGGACTGAGCCATTGCTCTTTCTGCAATCCAGGAATGATGTTATAGTTCAGGTGTGGCAGTGGGGGTGGAGAGAAGCGAAAAGAATTGACATTTGTTTCTCAGGAAGAAGGAAGAGTAGAAACTAGAGGTGACTCCTAAACTCATTTCTTTAGCAACCCAAGTGGATGCTACTAGTGTCATTGATAGAAAGTGAGAATTCAGATAGAGGGCTAATTTAAGGAGATGCTGTGGGGAGAACAGACATTCTGTTTGGGGAATGTTAATTATGAGATGACTATTAGACTTTCTAGAACAAGGGCCAGGGAGTCATTTGGATAAATTAGTCTGTAGCTCAATAGAGAATGTATGTAATTTGGTACAGACAGAATTAAGATCTTGTTGAGTGTGTATAACTAATGTAGAGCAATATAATAATTCTCTAAACTTGAATAATTTTCTGGGTAACAATGGTCAACCCACTAATGGAGAGAGAACAAAATTCTTGAATATATTTGAAAGGAAATACTTCTAGTGATGAATAGAAAAACTAAAAAAGGATGTGAACCAAAGGGTCATATCTTGAAATATGAAAGGGTAGAAAGCTTGAAAGGGTGGAAATACTATTCTTGGATGGTGGATTTGATGTCTGGGCACTCCAAAAAGTATTGCTTGGGGACAGAAGGTATGTGGAAAAGAATAAATAATTGTAGGGTAAGGTGGATAGCTTTCTTTCTAAATTAATTCAACATTTATGGCTATCCTTTAATGTGCGCGCGCACACACACGTATATAAAATTAGCGCCAATCCTATGCTTATCTCTATGATTAGACCATTTTATTACCAACTGAATGAAGAATACAATGAAAATGAGGGAAAATGGTGGAAAGATAGAATGAAGAGAAAGTAAAAATAAAATTCAAATATGTAAAAAATGATTCTCTGGATAAAAAGAAGGTTGTGTCGGGGGGATAAAAAAAACTTCCTAGAAAACAACAGATAGAAGTGGGATTAAAATAACATATATTTAACAAAAGAGATACTTGAAGACAGTAGAGATCAACTAAAACCAACAACTTTTGTGAGCTAACATCTCAGAGAAAAGGAAAAATTCCTGAACTGAGCTGAATTGAGTTCTGTGCTCAACAGCATGTTTTCCACTTGATTCATTTGTGTGGAGAATCCTAGAGCCTAGAGAAAGCCAATGCTTGTGCAGACTTGCTAGGCTCGAGAGACAAAATTACACACCCTATGTTCAGGAAATCGAATCCTGAGGAAAGGGAAACAATAGTGAAATTAGCCCTGTGTTCTATATCCAGCTTTCTCTCAGGAAATTTGCCAGTTCCTGAACTCCATAGGTCAAAGGCAAGAGGTCAAGAAGTGGAGCAAAAGCAGCTGATAAGAGGCTAACAAGTAAAGATTTACCTGACCCATAGTTCTGTTTGTGAAGGAGAGATCTCAGTAAAAATGCTCGCTTTCTGTTGGGACCTCCTGAGGGCTGCACTGTAGGAGTAAAGGCAAATTAGGAAGAGCAGAACATTACAAAGCTAAGCATAGCCTTGAATGATCTCAATTCCTGATTGTATTAAAATGGTTTTCTCATATCTCTTTGCTGCCAGAAGGTGATTAACGTCTCTCTGGAGAAAGACAACGTCAACCAGAGCACCTGTAATTTTTCATATGCAATGTTTGGCAGACACTCTGAAATTACTAGGCTTGCCAGTAAACGAGACCAAATGACAGAAAGCCAAGAGAAGATTTACACAATAAAACAGATCTGTGATGATACGGACATTGTAGTTATCCAAACCAGATTTCCAAATAACTCTGATTAATATAGTCGATGATCGAGTTTTTTGAAATATGGTAACTATCATGAGAGAATTGAAACATATAATAAAGAATCAGATGGAAATTCCAGAACTAAAAACATAATAACCCAACCAGTGATGATTCAAAATATGGGTTTAACAGGAGGGAAAGTGAGAGAACATTCGTGAATTAGAAGATGTAACAGTAGGGGAGATCCAGATTGTAGTAATCAGAGGAACAAAAAAATGAAAACAGAGAAAATGACATGAAACATATGGAAGCGGTAAATAAGGCTAACATAATGTGCATTTGAAATCTCAAATGGAGAAGACAGAGAGAAAATGTGGAAAAAGATTATTTAAAGGGATATTTTAGAGAATATTTCTAAGCCTCTGAAACACATCAAGTCACAGAGCAAAGACATGTGGGATTCAGGGGCTCCTGGGTGGCTCAGGAAGTTAAGTGTCTGACTCTTGATTTCAGCTCAAGTTATGGTCTCAGGTTCATGGGATTGGGCCCCAGGCCCTGTGTTGGGCTTCATGCTCAGTGGGGAGTCTGCTTGAGATTCTCTCTCTCCCTCTCCCTCCCCATACCCCTTAAAAATACATAAATAAATCTTAAAGAAACATGGGATCCAAATAGGATGCCTACAAAGAAAATTACAAAATATATTAGAGTCAAATGGCTGAAAACCAAAGGCAAAAGGAAAATGTCAAAACAGAGAAAAATGATACAATACATCAAAGTACGAACAGACTTCTCAACAGGAACATGGGGAGTCAGAGAACAATTGTATTCATTTGTTGCTGTTACTGCAACAAAGTACTATAAACTAGTTGGCTGAAAAGAAAGAGAAATGAATTGTCTTCTAGCTCCGGAGGACAGAAACCGGAAGTCCAGGTGTCAGCAGTCATATTCCCTCTGAAAGTTGTAGATGAGTCCTTCCTGGACTTCGTCTGGCTTCCGGTGGTGTTCTTTGGCACTCTGCAGATTACAGGTGGGTCACTCCAGTCTCTTACCTTCATATAGCACTCTCCCTGTGCTGCTGTGCATCATCTTCCCTGCGTGTGTGTCTGTCCCTGTGTTCGAATTTCTCCTTTTGATAAAAACACTATCAGTCATAGTGCATTAGAGCTCACTCTAATTTCATTCTAATTTGATTAGCTCTATAACGACCCTATTTCCTGGGGCGCCTGGGTAGCTCAGTTGGTTGGATGACTGCCTTCGGCTCAGGTCATGATCCTGGAGACCCGGGATCGAGTCCCACATCGGGCTCCCTGCTCAGCGGGAAGCGTGCTTCTCCCTCTCTCACTCCCCCTGCTTGTGTTCCCTCTCTGGCTGTGTTTCTCTCTGTCAAATAAAGAAAATCTTTAAAAAATATATATTAGTAGAGACACTGATCATTAGGCAATATAATCATTATGCCTGACCTAACGGAAACATATGAAACACTGCACCATGTGACTGCGGAATACAGTGGATATGGAACACCAATAAAAGCAGACCATGTTCTGGACCATGAAATAATAATAATGATGCACTTTAAAAACATGCTAAGTGAAAGAATGTGACACTCAAAACTACACACTGCGACATTTCATTTACTTGAAATACCCAGTTTGTGCTGAGTTCACGGAAGTGACCACTCAGCACACACCCTTTCATGAATTGTCCTCAGAATTGTCCTCATGCGGATGACAAGCCACAGGACCATCCTATACAGTGTGTGTTAGAGCAGGAGACATATCTGATTGACCTGAGGGAGAAAAGTAGCCAAGTTTATGGCACCAAGGACTAGGCCAAAGTCAACCAAAAGAACAGCAACACATTAACAACAACAACAACAAAGTATTGTGGGAGCTCTCTTCATTTATAGGCAATAATTGTACATGTGATGATCAGGACTTAGGAAGTATCAGGGGGTGAAACTTTCCAAATAATGCTAGGGGATTGAAAAAGTAGAAAATGCATTTTATATCAGTGTCTTAAAATAATCCCAAGTGTTTTTGTTTGGGTTGATTACTACTCTTCCAGAATCATTCTGTCTGGTCTTCTTTGTTATTATTATTAGGCACATTAAGGAGACTTTCTCTGTATGAATATTTCATTCCTAAAACCAGAAAATACATTACTGACAGGATCATTTGTGGGGATCTTGTATATGTCTCTGTATTCTCCCAGAACATGTAGAAAATAAAACATAACATTTCTTACCTCCCCTAGCTCAACAACTTCCCATATCCAGAAATGCACTGTTCATTTTGAATAAAATAGAAATAACTTTCTTAGTTCTCCATTTAGTAAAACAAAAACAATTTGGATGTACTTCCATGAATTAAACTGCACATATGTCTGAAATGTCCAATTTCACTGAGAAAATTAACAAAAATGAAAATTTCTTGTGTTGCATATTTAAAAATTTGATGACAATCTAAAATTATCATTTGCATTAATGTATTCCAAAATATGAATTATTAAATAAATCACATTGCTATAACAAAAGGCAATCTGAACTACCTGCATTAGCCTCAAGCATTTTGAATCTTTTTTTAAGCCTGTTTTTGAGCATTACTAAACATGGAAGGAAATTTTTCTGATTGGAACAATGTATATATTATGTTTATATATTTTTTTAAAAAGCTACATTTTCATTTTTTCCTATGTGATCAACATTAAAAAGATATAATTCAGAAAATCCAGGATATTTAGTATGTGTGGAATCGTCTTTATAGTATTCCCTGATTTTAGAACTCTACATTGCAAGGAGCACTTTCCCTCAGTCAGTGTTTAAAGCTATCAGTAACATCCTTGGTTGTCACAGGAGAGAGTGTGGACCAAAAAAAAAACTGAGTCACAGCGCTCAGTGGTGACATGTGTGCCAGACATCTTCCAGGAAAGGTGTCTGGAATCATTCCAGAAGCATCCAAGAGCCTCCCCTCATCCCTTCCAGTCAACTAACTAGATAGCAAGACCAACTTCTTTCCCTTAGGAGATAGAGAATTAATAAGAAATGCTTCTGATATCAAATTTCCTTTAAGCAAGGGGGGGAAAAAAGAACAGAAGGCCATTTTGTCAACTAATCCCAAGGGGAACTCTAGGGGAAAGGTGAAAAGGGAGCACATAAGAAAAAGGACTGAGTGCCTTTGCATGACATTCAGAATGAATTAATCTAAAACAAGCCTGTAATGAAGAGAACAGTGGAGTTGTAAGACTGACACTATGCGACTTTAAGATTGCTTAGAAAGTCTTGGTATTAGTGAGAGAATAGACAACTAGATCACTGGAAAAGAATAGAGAACCCAGAACTGAACCCTATAAAAAATAAAACATAGAATAAAATAAAATAAGGAATCAAAACCCAGCTCTTTCATCATTCACAGAAATTAACTGTAGACCTAAATGTAAAATGCAAACTCATAAATCTTCTGAAAGTTTGTATAGGAGAAAACCCAAATGACTTTTTTGATTTGGTAATGACATTTTAGGTACAACCTCAAAGGCATGATCTATGAAAGAAATAATTGGTAATTTAGACTTAATAAAATTCTGCCCCAGGAAAGACACCATCAGGAAAATGAGAAGACAAGGAAGAAAATATTTTTAAAAGATATCGCTAATAAAGGACACTTGTCCAAAATATACACAGAACTCTTAAAACTCTACTACAAAAAAAACCCACATAGCCCAATTGAAAAGGGAGCAAAAGATCTGAACAGACACAGCAAAAAAAGATATACAGATGGCACATAAGCATATGAAAAGATGTTTCACATCATATGTCTTTGGTGAATTGCAAATTAAAACAAATTGCAACTATACACCAATTACAATGGTGAAAATCCAAAACACTGATAACATCAAATGCTGGCAAGCATGTAGGGTAACAGAAAGTCTCATTCATTGCTAGGGAGAATGCAAAATGGTGTAGCCACTTTTGAAGACAGTTTGGCAGTTTCTTACAAAACTAAACATACTCTTACCATACGACCCAGCAGTCATGGGGTCCTTGGTATTTACCCAAATAAGCTGAAAAATTACGCCCACACAAAAACCTGCAGACAGATGTTTATAGCAGCTTTATTCACAAGTGCCTAAACCTGGAAGCAACCAAGATAGCCTTCTGGAGGTGAATAGATAAATAACTACGGTACATACCGACAATGCAGGTATGGAGTATTATTATAGATATTATGACTGAAGAGAAATGAACTACCGAGCCATAAAAACACATGCAGGAAACTTGAATGTAATCTAAGTAAAGAATGTAGGTCTTGACTGTAGATCTAAGCAAAAAGTAATAAAGTAAAGAAGCCAATCTGAAAAGGCTACAGACTCTGTGATTCTAACCGTGTGACATTCTGAAAGAGACGGAGCTGTACGGGACCAAGATGGGGGTGGGGGGTAGGGATGAATAGGCAGGACACAGAGGATTTTTAGGACACTGAAACTACTCAGTAAGGTACTGTAGTCCTAAATACATGTCGTTATGCATTTGTCAAAACCCGTAGAATGTGCAACAGGACAACTGAGCTCTAACGTACGCTTGGAGTGATGATCATATCTCAATGTGGGCTCATGGATTTTAACAAATGTACCGACCGCTCTGCTGTGGTATATGGGTTAGTTGGGGGGGCTGAGGGAGAGGTGGGGCAGGGAGCATCTGGGAACTCTGTGTACTGAGTACACAGTTTTGTCGTGAACCTAAAAGTGTTCTACAAAATGAAATCTATAAAGAGGAAAAGTCTCTGATTTGTCCTCTCCATTAGATTCACCTAGCCGCCACCCCCCCCCCAAAAAAAAAGGTACCGAAGAAGTGAAGTGACAGACTATGGTCTATGGTCGCCTGCTGCCAACTTTTAGATAGTCAGAGTCAACAACACTGCTACCCGTACTGGGCTTGGTAAACTCCTATCAAAGCGTCACTGACTCTTCTCATAGCCCTGTGTACCACCTCCGTGTCTGTATTCGTGGGTTTCATTTTCATCCTTTCCGAAGCCTTGTTCTGGAGAACTTCTGGTTTATTCTGGTCGGTAGCTTTTATTCACCTTATAAAGTGGACCTAAGGCAGAAATCAATAGGAAGACAGAAACAAACAAAAATATCTCCGCGAGAACTTCTTAGAATTACGTTTTCTGACATACATTTCAGAAACATGGCATGGTGCCATATTCTGGATGATAAAGTTGCTCCCTACGGGGGTTGGGTTAACAATTCTGATATTGTTATACATGTCTCCTGGAACTGAACAATGAAGTAAATGGATGGCAGATGGTGGGAGCCAGGTTTCTCACTGTTGGAGTGGGAGTTTATAGATAAGGAAGGGAGGAGGCTAGGATGATCCATGTGGTGATGGATTAAAGTTGGAGACATTGGTATGAATTCATGTTTAGCTTAATATAGACATAGATGGCTACATATAGAAATATTTATAGATATGTATACAAACAGGGGTTAGTGTGCAGAGATATATGTAACCAGTAACAAGGAGCACAGCTGGAGCCCATATCCTGGTTTCTAATACTATTCTCCAATGAAAGGAACCAGAGCTCCTTCAGAAAATGCTTATTTCTAGGACTAGGGACAGAAATATACAAGATTAGAAGATGAGCCTGGAGCATGCTAGCACCAGAAAGTAAAGTCGTCCTAAAAGCAAAACAAAGAAACAAAATCTCACAATGATGGTTTGCCAAAAGGATGTAGGAGCCAATTGAAAGAGATCTCAGTGACCAAAGCTGGAGCACTTTGCACAACAAAATAAATAAATAGCATGGGGTTAAAAAAGCAAAAATAAGATAAATACCCACAAATCTATATTGTTATAAATAAACGATTCAATAAATAAATGGGAAAGAAGAGACACATTTCTCACGCAGAAGAATTCCAAATAAATCATTTCAGTAATCTGTCCTAAATCAGGCTTTGCATAGCTCCCCAGGGGGGAACGTGTAGTCACTTTCTTCCAAAGAGCAGAGAATGGGAAGGGAGAGAAAATTTTACGGTGGAGAAACCTGACAAACACAATGTAAGCTATTGTGATCAAGGTCAACATCGACAGCGATAAATTACATTGCTCGTTATGTGCGCTTGGTACAGTGTGTTGTGAATCACTTTTTACTTCTGTGGTCTTCTTCCCCAGAAACCATAACCTCAGGCCAAGCATGAGAAAGACATCAGCCAATTCCTAATTAAGGGACATGCTGTAACATAACTGAACAGCCTCCTCAAAACCATCAGGGTCCTCAAAAACAAGGTAAGTCTAAGAACCTACCACAACCAGAAGTAACCTAATGAGACAATGAATGGTAAACTGATTTCCTGGATGGAATCTTGAAACAGAAAAAGGACATTAAGCAAAAGCGTCGGTTAATAATAGTGTATCAAAGTTGGTTCATTCATGTAACAAACATGCCATCCTAGTGTAAGCTGTTAAAAAGAGAAGAAATTGCTTGTGGAGTATATGGGAACTTTTTTACTGTCCTCGCAATTTTTCTGTATGCATAAAACTATTCTAAAATTTAAAAGGTATTAAAAATGTGGTATTTGGTTGCACTAGGAAAAATGATATATAAAGGAGGCATGTTAATGTGGCTTTCTAATATACAAGTTTCGGCCACTATTAGGTGGTAATGTCCTCCTATGAAATCTTTCATAAACCAAAACGGCCTAAAGTGAAGAGTATCCCACTGCTTCCTGGAAGTTCATATTACACCACCTCATCTTTATAAAGACCTACCTTAGTACCTGTTTTCACTCACTGAAAGAAATCTGAAGATTTTTCACTTCTTGAACCAAAGCCATGACTATACTAAAGTAGGTCTTTTATCAAAGCAAAGTGGCACAATATGAGCTTTCAGAAAGTTGGAGGGATTCTAACAGTTGCTTAAAGGTAGGCATACATTGGGATTTGGAGGCGATATTTGGGAAGCTGGGGAGCTCAGTCAGTTAAGCTTCTGCCTTCAGCTCAGGTCTTGGTCTCGGGGTCCTGAGATAGAGTCCCGCATTGGGTGCCCTGCTCAGTGGGGAGTCTGCTTCTCCCTCTCCCTCTGCTTCTACCCCCTGCTCATGTGCGTGCTGCCAGTCTCTCACTCCCTCTCAAATAAATAGATACAATCTTAAAAAAAAAAAGGAAATGATATTTATAATAGAATGGTCTTATGTAAATATAACCACAGAGCATGCCCACAGAGAATGGTTGTGAATGGTTACCTGGCAAAGAAACATTAGTATTGAGATTATTTAGGACATATCAGAACAGAAATCTTAGAAATGGAGACAGATTCTCAAGACACATAAGCACAAACAATAGATAAAGCTGCAAACCCTGGGCTTCCTCATGTTGAAGAAACTTTCTTGGGAAAGAGAACTATGCGCGAAACGCTTCTATGCCGGATGAATGAAAATCCATTTGCCCCTGTCATGGCGTAGATTTTCTCCAAACACTAATGATGACAGTAATAGCTCAGAAGGGGAACAAGCCAGAGAATAGTTGAGCTTCGTGGAAAATATCAAGCAATAGGTGTCAAAACCCACCCAAGATCAGGTGAGGAGGCAGAGGAAGAGCACAGTTTTGCAGCAAGAAGCATGACTAAGATAGGTTAAAGCAGAAGATCTGAGATGGGGAAGACCAGCGGTCCAGGAGGGGAAGGAAGGTGACTGGAGTTCCAGAAGTCACCTTAAGTTAACTCAGGGTCATGAGTTTTGGTTCTGGGCCCATGATCTGTTTCCATCCCTTGCCGGCCATGTGAGTTTAGGTAAATTTTTTTGTAAGATTCGATCTCTGACCCTGAGATAGGACCTGAGTTGAAATCAAGAGTTGGACACTTAGCCTACTGAGCCAGCCAGGCACCACAATAAATGCTGATTTATTAAGCTTTTCCTTTCTGCAAGACACTGTAATAGGTACTTGGCTAAAAGTGAAACAAAGATCCTGTCTCCCTGAAGATTGATGCCTAGGTGACTTAGTCCGTTAAACATCTGCCTTAGGCTCAGGTCATGATACCAGGGTCCTGGAATCGAGCCCCACATCTGCCTCTCTGCTCAGCACGGAGTCTGCTTCTGCTTCTGCCTCTGCCTGCTGCTCCCCCCACTTGTGCTCTCTATCTCTCTGTCAAAGAAATAAATAAAATCTTTGAAAATAGAGCGATACAGGCACTGTTCCATTCACACTCAGAAGGTGACGATGTGAGGGGATGATGTGTTCATCAGCTTGAATGTAGTCATCATTTTAACATGTTCATGTATATACAGTCTGAGGGACTCAAGGAAGGTTTCATCATGAAGGGAGGAGCATTCTGAGATATGCTTCTATCGGAGTAGGCTGAATTTGGATTTATGGAAGCTGGCTCTCGGTAGGGCCTGCTAAGGACCATATTGAGATAGGAAAGGGCTGAACCGGAGACAGGTCACTCGGTCCAGATCCATAGACCCTTTGAGTGGATGGATCCCCTTTTTTTATTGTGAGTAGATTCATTTATTTGTTAGGTGATTCAACAAAAATTTTCTCCCATGGACCAGGATTGGGAATGTAGTGGTAAATAACTTTTCTATTCTCTTTGCTCTTGTGGACTTTATAAATCTAAATTAAGAAAAGTAAACTAATATTTAAAATAAAGTGTGATGCGTAGTAGGAAGAGGGCAGAGTTTCTGTGAAAGCTCCGAGTGGGGCTCTGTGGACTCCGAGGGCTCCCAGAGGAAGTGCGACGCCAAGTAGGACCTGAACAAGGATGTACGGTTTCATCAGTGAACCCTGGATACCAGGCTGAGAAATTTGAAGAGCATAGAATAAGTTACACTGTTTGCACTGAAATTTGAACAAAGAAGGGATATGATCTGGACTGTTCTTTAAGAGGTTTGGTCTTGGGTCACCTGGCTGGCTCAGGCAGTGATGCATGCAGCTCTTGATCTCAGCGTCTAGAATTCAAGCCCCATGCTGGGTGTAGAGCTTACTTGAGAAAGAAGGAGGAGGAGGAGGGGGAGGAGGAAGAAGACAAAAAAGGAAGGAGGAGGAGAAGAAGGAGAAGCAAAAGTTTGATCTTGCTGCTACACAAGATGAATATAAGAGAAGAATAAAGATTAGAGGAGCCCAGTTGATATATTTTAGGTGAGAAGGAGTGAGCCTGAATAAGTTTGCCTAGGAAAATTTAGAAAAATGGGTAAATGTGAGATTTGTCAACTGATTTTATTTTAGATCACCACCTTGGTAACTTTTATCATTTGCAAAGAGGAAATTGAAGGAAGGAGACATGCTTGAAATAGAGAGGGTAGAAGCAGTTGTGTGTGCTTCAGAAAGAAAGACAGCTAGTGTGACCAGCTCTGGATGCACCGAATTTGAGATGCATGGAAGATAGGTTGATAAGGAATTTTAGATAGATACGAGTTTTATAGTTTTGGGAGAGCACGCCAGAGCTTGAAATAAAGATTTGGAAGTCTTGTACCACATTGAAATGTGAATTGCAGCTGAGATTGCCAAGGCACCAGAAAAGGCAAGGCAATAGTGAGACCCAGGGGACAGAGGTGACATTGGGAGGGAGTAAGAGAGGAGGTGGAGGAACCAGAGGAGATGCTGGTCAAGACCGGGAGACGGAAAGTGCCAGAAAGTCATTAAAGTTTCAGGAGAAGAGTATGGGTTCAGTGTGGGATGTGGCCAGAGATTCTGATACTGGAGTCCTGCTCAAATGATGGGCCACTAGTCTATGGATATTACCTTGGGGCAGACGGTGTGTGGGAGACAAGTGCTACACGTGATACTGCTTTACTTGACATTCCCCCCAAAGTCAGCTTGCTGTGTATTGGGATATTTAACATTGTCAGTCAGGTGCTATGAGAACATTTTCACTCAAGCCAAGATGTCACAAATCAAACCAGGCCATTTAAAATTGGTCATTTGAGTGCAAAGATTTTGTAATTCTGCCTTAGTATCTTTATATGAAACGATTCATTTTAATGACAACTTAAGCTAGAAAGGCAATGAATACCTTAAAAGCAAATTGTTCTTGATTTAAAAAAAAAAGCTTTCGACAGCACAAAATGAAACCAAGAGTAAGTTTAAAAACCAGATAAAGGCAAACAGGTATTAATCTCCAGCAGATGAGAGGAAGTTGCCAACCTGGGAGTAATGGTCTTTCTAATGTAAATTTGGCTACTGAAATCTGGGATGAGTTGACATACCAAGTGGTTCTAGATGCATCATTTTATCTCTCAGAAGGTGCACCTGTCAGGTCAGCCCCTCCCCCCCCTTTTTAAAACAGATTTATTTATTTAAGAGAGGGAGGGAGGGGAAGAGGGAGAGAACATTCTGATTCCCTACTGCAACTCCCTTCTTAAGTAGTAGGGTCTTGCCTCTCAGTGGGCCCATTGTCCCCATGTGTGTACCAACAGCACCTCCTTTCACTTTCATATATGTTCTAGAGTAGATGTTAAACTACATGTTCATTCTACTCCTAGAACCCTCACACACTCAGCAGAAAACACTAGTGAGATTTGAGGGTTCAGATACTCAGATGGACTGAAATTTGAATTCAAATTCTACAATTTTTTAAAAATGTTTTATTTATTTATTTTGAGAGTGAGACTACAAGTAGGGAGAGGGGAAGAGCAGGGGGAGAGAGAGAGAATGTCAAGCAGGTTCCCTGCTGAGCGTAGAGTCCTATGAGGGGCCCGATCCCACAACCCCCGAGATCATGACTTGAGCTGAAACCAAGAGTTGGACACTCAACCAACTGAGCCCCCCAATTGCCGCAGATTCTATCATTTTTTAACTTAGTTTTTGCAAGATTTGCTCTTTTTTTTTAAAGATTTTATTTTATTCATTCCACAGAGAGAGAGAGAGAGAGAGAGATCACAAGTAGGCAGAGAGGCAGGCAGAGAGAGAGAGGAGGAAGCAGGCTCCCCACCTAGTAGAGAGCCCGATGCGGGCCTTGATCCCAGGACCCTGAGATCATGACCTCAGCCTAAGGCAGAGGCTTTAACCCACTGAGCCACCCAGGCGCCCAAGATTTGCTCTTGAGCAAGTTTTAATCTCTCTGAACCTCAGTTTCCCCAAGTGATAAATGAGAACAGCAATAGAACCTTCAGAATAGGGTCATCGTAATGAAGTGACGTCCATTAAGAGTTGAAGCACTCTGCCTGGAACATACAGAAACACTCAATAAAATCTACCAGTTATTGGTATCATTATGATTACTCTCATCCCCATCTAGAACACTTCTCCAGACTGCTATGACTTTACAGTCACGATCTCCTCAACGCCAAGGGAAGTCCCCTTGGCCTGTCCTGAGCCTCCACTGCAGTAAGGGGTGCCCTTAAAAAGTCTTTCAGCCATGTGGCTTCATCCCCATATGAAGCTCACTATCTTCTCCCCAGTTACCAGCAATAGCTCCTGGAAGCAGCCTTCAGGAAGGAGAGAAGTAGAACCAACAATTATAACCTTCTTAACAAATTACTTAGCCAGGGTTCCGAGTTCACGCCGGGATACATTTATAAGTCATTTCTCCATCTTCAGATTCCACTATGCATCTAAACCCGTCTGTGTCTCAAAAATTGGATGACACCCAGAATGCAAGAATATTAACACTGCTTTTGCCTTGATAAGCCTTTTTCTGCAAAAGGTCATAGCACCAGGTCCTGTTTGGTCGATGAAAGAATTAGATCCCTAGAGCCTCACTTAATGAAAGTAGGCATTGCTTTCGGCATCACTCATTGCTAGGGTCTTGTCTGATTTTAAGAACCTTAGAATTGCCTGATAGCCTCAGACATCATGAAGTGTGAGTATGTTTAAGCCCCGTACATTTATGCTCTGAATTTCTCTCATATCATATCTGCATGGATGATGTGATGTTTGTGGACATTCCTGATTGCCTACGAGAAAAGGAACAAGTCAACCTTGGGATGTTTCTTTCTGTTAGTATTAACTCTGCTCCTTGTTGCTTTCAGCCCTGGGGTGGGTGGGGGCACTGCATGAGCTCCTGGAGTACAGCTCAAACCCATGAGATGCAAGGCCTCCAACAGATACCGATTTCCATCGTGCCTTCCAGAAGTCTCAGCTCGGCACTCTGTCCCCTTCTCGCAAGTAAGGGATCTAGCAGACAAGAAGTAGACCACAACAAAAGGGGGGAAAAATCTCTCTTAAAACCTAGATTCTAGATGTATTCGCCAGACAATCTATTAGTCATTGTTCAAGAGACTATACAGCAGCTCACGGCTCTGAATGGAATCTCATCTTCTGATTGCCTAATGCATGCTTGCCTCAGAGTGCATTATTTCCCCCAAATCTTCCCAAGCAGTGCAGGGAAGGGGATAAGACCCTGTTCTTTCACCAAGAGGGACCTAAGAATGAATTCAATGCTTGCCACTGGCAAACTAGATCACTTCCGGTATGTACCTGAACTTCCTGATGTTCAAAATCGCCACCATGATAGCAGCTACTAACGACCATGACAATGAAGACCACCCGAGAGCGGACGAGCCCTGAGCCCAGCGTCCCGCCCACATGCGTGCGGTCAACGCTGGCCCTTACAATATGTAAAGGCACCCCACGTTGCATATCCCATCAGGCCGGGCTCAACTGAGAATACACAGCCCAAGCCTCTCCAGGTCTCCGCCTGGGGAAGAAACATCATCGCCCCGAAGACGGCGAGTTAAGTGCAGAAAGAGCTGCTGATACATTTCTGTGCAGGAAACAAAGGGATTCAAAGAATGCATTTATGAACAACGCGCATTTTCAAAAACCTCTCAGCGCATCTACCAGACTTTATGTGGACCCAGCGCCATCTGTTTGCCGGATGTCTCTGACAGAAATGTGTCCACGAATCTGGACTCTACTTTTCCCCCGTCAGCTGTGCCGAGGAGCCAGATGTTCTTGTGTCTCAAAAGCAACCGCATCCATCACCCTCTTTGCAGGACTGGAGCCTTCCTGCTCAGGCAACTTCACTTCTCCAGCAGCGGGACTGGTGGGCTTGTTTATCCACCTTTTTTTTCCCCCCTGATTTTTTTTTTCCTCATGTTGCTTCAAATTAAATTAAAAGCCAGCACTGTCACTAATTAACCAAGGGTGGCACGTTGTAAACCGGCGTTTGCTGGGTTGCCATTGGAGAGGAATTCCTCGGCGCTCTTTGCCAAAACGGTGTTTACCAGTCGCCATCGATGTCTTGGCAGTGCTGCGTGGGTATTGTCAGAACACGACGTAGCAGGTGTAAAAGATGCCCTTCGGAGATGTGCGCTGACTCGCGCTGCTCCCAGACTTAAATATGCTGTGAACTAATTAACACCAGCGTGAGAGTAAACACTCAAATATCGTTACCTTGCGAATAACAGCGCACAAATTTCTGTGCATGGGTTTCTGTCTCCTAAAAAGAGAATGATGAGGGTTGTTATCACAGGAAGGGAAAATACTGAGAAAGTAAAGCACTGGCATCTGCTAAGAGGCGGTCTCTCCTCCCAGCTTCTAACAAGCTGGCAAATGCCAGGGTAGCGGAAATATCATCAGAAACACATGTTAAAAATACTTGGCCAGTGAAGAGGCAACGGTGGGTCTGGGGGCAAGTGTGCCATCAGGAAGTTCAACGGAGGGGGTAGTTTGAATTTATGCCAGAAAGAAGTCGTTCCTTGCTTTCCCCCCTCTGATCTGCCTAAAGCTCAGCTGATGTAAGGGTCGCTTGAACCCAGGGACTCCCGACCTGTGATGACTTATTGCTTATGCACACTCGGAGGTCAATGCCCTCTGGGCTGTGCAGTCAAGAAAAGAGTGTCTGATTCCTCTGCTCCTTGATCAGAAGCAACCCTGACAGTGGGAATCTGAGATTCCAGGTGCCCAAAGGGAGTGAATGAGGTTGGAGAGAACATAGACCAGCTACATGGAAACGATGCGGATTTTTATACATTCCAAAGGAAATGTGAGTCAGTTGTATTTCCTTAAAAGCTCGCCTTTAATACAGGAACAGAGACCCAAAAGTCACTGTTCTACACATGCTCGGTACCAGTTTTACCCGATAGACTTTTCTGGAATCCTGGAGTGTTTTCTACCTGATGTGGTAGGTTCTGGGCACCTTGTGTCTGTCGGCACTTGAAGTGAGCCTCAGAAGCCAGAACCTGAATCTTTAATTGGTTATTTTATTTTATTTATTTTATTAATGAATGATGAATTCAACTGCAAAGAGTCACATTCGGAGGCAGCACATCAGCTCTGCGGCATAGGACCTCTGGCACTATTTTTCCATGTTTGCACACCTTTGTCACAAGTAGTGTGATGAATGGGGGATGGCCGATTCTTGTAGTTTTAGTTGGAGCTCTAGCCACTCCCAGATGTATATTCCAAAAGGGAAAAATACACTCAAGAATCAAGATTTAATAAAATCAACATTCTTTTCTGCCTCACGGAACATATTTTTACGTGAAATTACCTTTAAAAAAAATACTGGGGACACCTAAAGCATGGAGCACTGGGTGTGGGGAATGGGGAATGAATCTTGGAACACTGGAAAAAAAAATTTTAGTAACAATAAAAAAAAAAAAATACTTGGTACCATTGCTGAGATTCCAGCAGTTTTATCCACTGATGCTCTTGTACCAATAGTGTAAATGTCCAAGCCAGGAGTAAAAACTAATAAAATCTAAGCATTATTTTATAAATAGTTTAGATGTTTCAACCCCCCTGAAATGGTATTGGGGACCTCTGCAGTTCTCCAGGCCATACTTTTAAGAGTGCTTTTTGTCTTCCCACACTGCACATAACTCCCCTCCACTGAATCACGCACACACACACACACACACACACACACACACACACAAGCACACACACTACCTTTTATCTAACAGAAAACCCCAGTTTTATTTTTAGACACCTTGGAACCAACCAGTAATAAGGATTTCACCTTCTTCCCCAAGCACTTACATTATATTTGCCAACAAACATAATTTCCCCCTTAAAGTGGATCCTGGTGCCATTTGTAGGGATGGCTACATTCCTGGTTTCTCTCTCCCGTATGAACAGACCTGTAATTCTTCATTCATCTCTAAGCTCAGCATCTTCAACCTGTCTGCTAGGAAGCTCCACCAGTGCTTACTTCTAAATGATTATCTGTTCTGTTGACTCTCTGGTTATCTGTTTCTGCCATTAGGCTGTGAGTTCTTGCAAGAAAATAGCATTTACTTAAGAAATATTAACTGGATGAACAGATGTGTGCATCAGGTACCAGCTTGCCCATCCGTATCTCTTCTACCCTGATCTGCTTCTCTTCTCTTTTTCTGTATCACAAGGTTTAGCCATTTCTTAGAGTAAACAAATGCGTGACTCCAAGCCATTTAGGTAGACGACTGCCTGGTAAGTATGAGTAGAATATGTCTAATCAGGATTTTTGTAAATGAAGAAAGGAGTCATGACTTTGTTTAGCTTTTCAGTACCTAACGTAAGATTAGCTGAAATGAGCTCTACCCATATCATATGGCAATGTGAACAATGTATTTTACGAGATCGCCAGAAACTCTAGAAGGGCTCTCCGCAACTGGGATCTATTTATAACTTGAGAGCTTCAGATGCTCTCCCTGCCCTGGATTGCATCAAGCTAAAACTTACAGAGCTAAACATTGCAGACCCCACTCTTGGCATAGGACCCACAGCCTCACATTTTGTGGGGATTCAGCGTACCATCCTTTAGTTTCCAAGTGTATTTCTGGACTGGGTACTGACTGTCTAAATTCTTTAAGGCACCATAGCAAAACGGTCTCCGAGGGATTATAACACATCCTGAACTTGAGTTGCAAGGGAGGATGGAGACTCTTACTTTCGGCTGGAGCCCAGAACAACTGCACTGAAATAGTGTGACTGTCTCACATAAATGTATCTTCCTAACAATCACTATGAAGAAATTCCATAATCTCTGATTGAGATGTGTTAAGCTACTGATAGGAAAATCTAATATTCTAAAGGAAATGTGGTGTAGTAGTATAAGAAAATTGACTGGAAATTAAAAGATCTCCCTTTTGGGGTGCCTGGGTGGCTCATTCATTAAGCGTCTGCCTTCAGTTCAGGTTATGACCTCAGAGTCCCAGGATCGAGTCCCGCATTGGGCTCCCTGCTCGGCAGGAGGCCTGCTTCTCCCTCTCCCACTCCTCCTGCTTGTGTTCCCTCTCTCACTGTGTCTCTCTCTTTTAAAATCTTAAAAAACAATCTCTTTTATTCTAGGTTTTGCCTCTGTCTATAGTGCTCCCCCCCACCCCCACAGAGCAGGGGATCCTTTCCCAAACCCCCAGACCTGGAACCTGGATAGTTCCAAACCCTCTTGATAGTATGTATTTTCCTGTGCATACATCCTTATGATAAAGTTTATACATTAGCCACAGTAAGAGATGAACAACAATAACTCATCATAGAGTAGTTTTAGTAATACACTATAATAAGCATTACTGTAGACCTTAACAACCTCAACATAATTTTTTTTCTTTATTTTAAACATTTACCTTTTTATTTACCAGAAGCATATCCAAATGGCCAGCATCACTGCTTTTGCTCTTTGGGGTCATTAGGATGTAAAACAAGGGTCCCATGAGCATAAGCCTTGTGACCCTTTCACAGTTGATCCATTATCTGTGCTGTCACTAAGGGGTAGAAGCAGATACAGCACAGAGACTCCAGACGAAGGCGTGATTCCTGTCCTGGTCACGAGACAGCCGGATGGTACGAGATACCCCTACGCTGCTCAGAACATGCAATTTAAAATTTGCAACTTATTTCCAGAATTTTCCATTTAATAGTTTCAGACTGGGAGTGACCATAGGTAACTGAAGTTGTGCAAAGGGAAAGCGCACGTAAGGGAGCTGACAGAAGCCATAGGAACCGGGACAAGCAACTAAATTTCTCTGGCTTTCAGTCTCTTCATGTGACATAACTCACAACTCTCTTTTCCATCTTTGGCGTCTTTAAATCCATAGAATCCTTTGCTTTTCTGCTCTGAGTCACCGGCTCATACCTCTTATAGTTTTGCCTTTTACAAAGATATATTAAAAATGAAACCAATTCCATTTTGCTTACAAACTACTGACTGATGGACAGATGACAAGAAGCAAGCGTGAGTTTTGCAGTATATCTGATGTTGTTGCCATGTGCACGAAGCCAAGTGCAGGATTCGAAACCTGGGGTCAGAGACTCATTTTCCACCCAATGGAATAACTTGTTTTGTCTAACCCCTCAGTAATATCTAGAGACCGTGACACCTATTGTACGAATACACAAAGTTGAAAGTTACGTCTACATTTTCTGGTTTGCCAATAGCACCGCTGCTTTGCAGACAGAGATGCATAGATTCATGTACTTGATTGAGGCATTACATAGCAGATACAAGATGTAAGTGAGCACATTATTTTCCAAGTTCTTTATTTAATCCAATGAACACCCCTTCGTCGTGGTTAAAGTCCTTGGGCAAAGGTGCTCATATCCACGAGCACAGCACAAAGTCCTCTTACTGCCTCCTAATGAGTTTATCATCACTGGGGAAAGACACAGCACACATCGCCCCCTAACCAGGATATGGTTTGAGCCTCAGTGGAATCATTCCACGTGCAGTGAGGACACGTTTTGCGCCCACAGGTTAACACACCCGTGCCTTCCTTCATGCCTTCATGATCACTGCGCCCCGTGATCAGACACTCATCGCGAGGGTGAGGGAGGGGCCGTCATCAGTCTTAGAACGCATGGTGATAGACATCACACAGAGCCAGCGTGCCAGGTTTGCTTGGTAAGATTTTTGAGTAGAAAGGAACACAATGATTCCAAGTAAGGAGCAAGTTCAGAGAAGACAGACTCCTGTCCAGGAAGCCATAGGTGGTAAAAAAATCAGCTATTGTTTCTTTCTTTCTTTTTTTTTTTTTTTAAAGATTTTATTTATTTGACAGAGAGAAGCACAGCCAGAGAGGGAACACAAGCAGGGGGAGTGAGAGAGGGAGAAGCAGGTTTCCCACCGAGCAGGGATCCCGATGCGGGGCTCGATCCCGGGTCTCCGGGATCATGACCTGAGCCGAAGGCAGTCGCTCAACCAACTGAGCCACCCAGGCGCCCCAGCTATTGTTTCTTAAGAGGTGCTGGAAACAGATTTGCCAGTGAACGAGTCCAGCTCTGGTGGTCTGGGTTTCCTATTGGGGCTGCTGGTGGCATTAAAAAAATGCAATGATCTCTATGACAATTTTTAGAAATTAAGTTTACATTTTCTTATGAATCTTCTGTGAAATGTGTTTTACTAAATATCATTTTTGTCCTCCTCTGACATCTCCTGTTTATTATGTGCTGAATTAGAGGGCTGTAGCTCCAGATTCACTTAACAGTGAGCAGTTTGATAGGTCACAGTACATTTAACACGGTCCAGTTAATATCTCCCCCACCTCCAGCACACTGAAGGGTCTGCAGACACATTAAACTGGAAAGGAACCAACATCCTTCAGTTCAGTGACCACTGACAACCCATTTATTCACCCTTCACCCTTACCACCTCTTCAAAGAGTCCTAGTAACAAGATGTCATCGATTCTGTTTCCTTAGGATTACCTTGAGTATGGTTCTTCTCCCTCTCCTCTCTCACTTTGTCAGGTTTATATTTCCTTACCTAGAAATTTCAAGATAACACTAAAACATGCTTGTACTTCTATTCTCCTTTTGGGGATATTGCTTCAAAGTGGCCCTGTCTTTAGATTTTGAGGACCACCAAGAAGGGAATGAAGAGAAATCAAATTTTTATTGTAGGGGATGCCTCTGAATGAATTGAACTTTGTTTAGTATTTAAACTGAGGAGAGCATCCCTTGGAAATTAAGGCTAAGAGCTTTAAATCTGGGTGTGATCAGAAGTGAAAAATTTTTGTAAAAACCTACACTTTTCACTTGCTGGCAGTGGGATAGCTCTGTCTTTGTTCTGTCCCTCATCAATCCTCCCAGAAGATTCTGCTTTGTTTAATTTATGTGGCTAGCTTGCGCTAACTCAGAAAGAGCTGTTTGTAAGAACAGTAAATCAAAATAACATCAGTCAGTTCAAGCAATGTTTTCAAATTTCAAGTTCGGAACAAGAAGTTCAGACTACAAATACTGTTAGCTTCACACCTGCTTTCCTTCTCAGCTGTATCTTCAATGACATCGTGCAAAACAAGGAAAAGGGCAATTCCGTTTCCATAGGTTACATTCACCTTGCAGAAGTGAAGAAATTTTAAAAAGGGGGGAAAAGAAAGAAAAAAGAAAGAATGAATGAAAAGAAAAGAAAGGGGAAAAAACTAAGCCAACTTGATTTGAGCTGAAGAATTAAATAAGCACAAGATAAAAATCACAGAAGTGGGTGTCATTGACATAAAGTGACTTTTTTTTTATCATGAGGTTATTTTCAGTTAAGTTGACTCTAATTCTTATCTTTATTCATCCTACAGGTTATAGAAAATGCATGACCATATTAAAATTCTCTTCTTGATCTGAATCTCCCTATCTCTGGTAGACAAGCTGGGTCCTTGACAGCTTGATTGTATGTGTGTTGTTTTTTAAGAGAAAACAACACAAAACCTTTAAAGTTGGAATTCCTTGATTATTTCAGGCCAGAGTCTATAGACTGCATGGATCTTGCACAACAATTTTAGAGAACAGCAATAATTGAATGAAATGATTTGGAGTGAATTAGCAGAATTAAGGGAATAGGCGATCTGGATTTTCTTTTTCTTTAAGATTTTATTTAGTTATCTGAGAGACAGCAAGAGAGAGCGGGACAAGGGAAGAGCAGGCAGAGGGAGAAGCAGGCTCCCCGCTGAGCAGGGAGCCCCACAGGGGTTCGATCCCAGGACCCTGAGATCATGACCTGAGCTGAAGGCAGATGCTTAACCGACAGAGTGACCCAAGGTGATATAGATATTTTCAAAAAAATGTTTACTGAAGTATAATATACATAAAGAAAAGTAAGGAAAAAAAATGCTAACTGCTCAGTTCGGTGAATCTGCACAAAATGAACACAGCCCCATCACCATCAGCCAGATCAAGAAGTAGGACATTAATCAGCACCCACGGAGCCCCCCATTGCCCACACATGCAATCTTCCCCAAAGTAATCACTCTCGTGGCTTTTCTCCCCAAGGTTCAGGTTAGCCAGTGTTGGAAAGTAAGAGAGCCAGAACTATACAGCGTGTCGTGATTTGTGTCTGGCTTCCTTTTGCCCTAGGTGTGCTTGCAGAGGCCCATCTATAGATCTATAATACATCAAATGGCCGTGAGCATTTGGCTCTCACACACAGCACCATGACCAACATTGTTTTGCCACAAATACAGAGGCATTTCTGCTGAGCGCACGCTCTGGGGTCGTAAGGTGTGCATGTTGTATACATTGGGAGATACCACCAAAGGCTTTTCTTAAGGTGGCTTCATCGTCCGCACACCCAGCAGAAGTGGGGGAAGCTTCCACTTGCCCCACATCCCCCCACCCCTTGGTATTGTCAGTCTTTGTTATTCTAGCCAACCTGATGGGTGCAGAGGGCTTTCACATTTTAGTTTTAATTAGAATTTCCTTGACACTTTTCGTATGCCTATAGGCCCTTTGGATGTATGTGTTCTTTGGAAGTGCTTGTTAAAATCCTGAGCTCATTTTTTTCTACTGACATGTCTTTTCATTATTAACAGGAGTTCTTTTGTATTTCCAGTAGAAGTCTTCTGTTCTGTATTTGCATCGTCACTGGACTCCCCCTCTCTGTACCTTGCCCTGTCACTCTCCTAATGGTTCTTTAATGAACATATGTGTTAATTTCAATTTTTTTCCATTTTTACCAAAATTTTCCTTATCGTCGGTGCTTTTTGAGTCTTGTTTAAGAAATCATTTCTGGGTGTCGGGTATTACGGAGGGCATGTGTTGGGATGAGCACTGGGGGACTGTGCAAGGCTGAATTGTTGAACACTACGACAAAAACTTATGATGTACTGTATGCTGGCTATCTTAACGTAATAAAAAAAGGAAATAAATCATTTCCTATGCAAATTGTGTGGAAATATTCCATTACCTTCCAGAAGCCCTAGGGTTCTTGCTTTTTTTCACTTAGATCTATACACTACCTTGAATGATAAATTATATTGATTTTTGCCCTAGAAATATACAGCTCACCTAACACCATTCATTGAAAATACAACCCCTTCCCTAACTGCATTGTAGTTATATAACCTCTGTTATATTTCAGGAGACTGAAAGTTTGTGGGTCTAGTTCTGGATTTTTCTATTCTGTTCCATTGGTTTCTGTCTGTCATTAAGCCAACTCCTCACTGTCTGAATGAAACAGACTTACGGTAATCTTGCTGTCTGGGAGAGTGCGTCCTGACTTTGTTTCAGGATAGCGTTTCATTCACATGCATGTTTTTGAATAAACTTGACGACCCCGCCCCAGCAGTACAGCAGCAACAAGAGGACATTCTGTGAACACAGAATCTGATTTTGTGTATTTACCTATTCTTTCATTTCTGTCAGCAGTGTTTCTAGTTTTTAGTGCAGAGGGCTTCCACATCTGCTGGAGGTATTTGACTATTTGCCACGAGCTATGGCAAATGGCATCTATTATCTCTAAATTCAAATTGTGCAACGATTTCTTTCATTTGATCCGTGTTGCCCATATCTTATCACTGAACAATTGAGTCAACCATAAAATATGCTATCTTAATTGAAAGTGGAAACTGAGGGGTGCCTGGGTACCTCAATGTGTTAAGCATCTGTCTCTTGATTCAGCTCAGGTTGTGATCTCAGGGTGGGGAGATTGGGCCCCACACTGGGCTCTGTGCTCAGCGGGAGTCTGCTAGAGATTCTCCCTCTCCCTCTCCCTCCACCTCTCCCCCATTCTCTCTCTGTCTCTCATTCCCTCAAATAAATAAATAAATCTTAAAAAAAAATGTGGAAACAGAACTACTTAGATTACAACTACTTATTTTATTAACAGGATAACGTTTGTACACATGAAAAGAGAAACCTGCTTTGCAGAGGCATTAGCTATATTCACCCCATAATGAGCCTACAGGCGATGACAGGGAAGGTGAGGATTTTTGCAGTTCTCAGTCTCACTTCTGAGATTCTCTCTTACTGTGTGTGGCAATCTCAGCATAACTCAAAGTGAAGAGTTGAGTGGACTAAATCAGTGACTATGAGGAAGGTACAAGAAGTAGACTACCCCACCATGCAAAACTTTAGTGTAAACGAGCCAAACTGCTAGTTATTTGTCTACTGCTGTATCATTATCTCATGTGCATCCACCTCCAGGAGGGGCTGTCAGATTCACATGTGGCTGCATGTGGTGATGTGCCATGTCTCTCCTACGCCGTTCATGTCAGTTGCAGAACCAACTGGGTGGAGGTAGGAACAGGAGAAAAATAGTGCCCGGTTTGGTGATCGGAAAAGGGTAGTGGGGTGTGGGGAGCTAAGAGAGATGGAGGGAAGACAACAGAGAGTCATACAGAATAACAGGTTTTTCACTCCATGGTTCATTCCAGCTGTCTCGTAGCTCGATTGGTTAAGTCCCACATTTCGACAGTGGGAATCTTAGGACTCTTTTTATTCCTGGCGAATGCATGTGGAAAATTTGTATAACACAACCAGTAAAATAAACTCTAGCTTAGGGAACAATCTCCTTAGAGCCTAGAAAAAGTAAATTTAATATGTAAATAAAATTTCCACACACTTTTATGTATACTTCTAACAGTAAAAGCAAATGTATGAGTTGCACAGAACCGGGTAAATTTCATCTTACAGGGAAACTGACAGTCAAGGAAATTAATGACCAATGCCCTCCTGAGGAGCTGGGTTGCACGCTTTTGAATCTCGCTGTAGAACTCTTTCATTAAAACTATTTTGATATTTTAATTTTACTCCTCCAAGAAATGCCCCTTGGCATCCAAAGCATAAAAGTAGTGACTTAGAACATTTCTGAAATGCATCCGATGTCTGCTTTTCTTCTTACATGGCAAGCATCTGTCTACTTTTGAGTATTTTGCCATTTCCAGGAACTGCCTTTGGTTGGTATCTTCCCTAGGCCTTGCATTTTGGCTTTTGCTCTATCTCAGGTGCCCCACGATGGGACAGTAACCCAACTACACAGAGGACAAGATGGGGCCCTTTTCTGACAATGGAGCATAACCAGCGATATAAGCAAAGTGACTCATTAGATCCAAAGCAACTTCTTAAACATCAAGAAGAAATCAAAGCACAAATACACACGATCAGAACTGATAAGCATGCACCAGGCTCTGGAACCACTGAAGGCTTATTTGGAAAAACCCTGCATTTTATTTTCCCTCCCTCTCTGCTTTAGTTTGCTTGGGGTTTGGGTTTTTTTGTTTGTTTGTTTTCCTGAAATCAAATTAACAGTATTTCTTGGCTTGGCAGCTAAGGGAAGGCTGGGATGAGAAGCAATGCATCAAACAGGAAGGCAATGACTGAGCTGTGGGTCTGGACATGGAATTTCTCAGTCCCCTACTCTCAACGCTGATGACTGCGGCTTCAACCAAGTGTCATGATCTCTTTCACCCACCGCAGACTCATCTCTACAGTGAGTGTTTGGCTTGATGCCATCTCGTGTCCTGGCTAGCTCCGGGGTCTGGGAGCCCTTAAACTAGCGTGGAGGAGAGAAATAGAGGCATAAATGTGATTGAGGATGACCCTAAAAGGGTTTCCAGTGGTTTCCTCATTTGGACTTACTTTTCCATTCCCGAAGCCTGGAGATGAAGTTTTAAAGGATGCAACCTGAAAGGATTGGGTGGAAAACCATGTTGAGGCTTCGCATGAGCTCTTTGAGATATCATGCGGAATATATATGTCGATGGCACGGTCTTGTCATAGAGCAGTTTCACTGTCCACGGAGAAGACCTGCCGTGCAAATATGCATTAATGTTGCAAGAATCCAAATAAGTCTGGGATGAGGTGCTAACATTACAAAAGTATAAACAGTGGCCATAGTAGGAGGTTGGAGATTACATGGTCTACAACTGGAGAGGCACTGAGATGAACTTGAAGGAGAGGCTTGGGGAAGCAACTTCTAGGCAGACAGGTATGTAGAGAGGAGTGCATACCGTTGATCTGAACAAGATAATCAAGGTATTGGATGTATAGAAATGAAGGTGACATATCCCAGGAAGAGTGAGAGCAAAGTAATCTTGGATCAGAGAGACTGTTTGCGGCTCTAGTGGGAGGGAGTACTGGGCAAGGCAGGGAGAGTATTTGCTAGATATCCAGGCTGAAGACGATGGACTTCTCCTGATCATTAATGGGGAGCTAGCAATGGGAAAGGATTATGGGAGACCATTTAATCTTTTAGAAAGATCGAACCAGGGCCAATTGGAAGAATTGATGAATTGGAAAAAGAAAAAAAGAGGAATAACAAGAGCCAAGTCAGATAGCTAATGCAGTTGTCAGGCATAAAGGAAGACCGAAGGCTGTAAAATGGAAAAATCCAGTAGTGAAGGATCTTCTCCACTGCAGTCTCCCTCTTTCTGTCCTCCTTTCCCTTCCTGATGTGAAGAAGCCTCTGGGCAATGAGGTAATGTAGATAAAATCCTTTCACTCCTCAGGCCTAAACAATGATCCCAGCCCCTGCTGGTCCAAATCCTTGGTCAGATGCCACAGAATCGATTTTGTAGTTTGTCTCCTAGGGACCTCTGGGGAAATGGTTCTTCTGGGTGACCTTTGGTTTTTGCACGATCATGGAGATTTGACCCTATCCCACCCTAAGTTCAAAAAGAAAACAAATCCTTTTCATTACTTTGTTGGCTCTCTTCGCTTCTTGATCTTGGCCAGTCCCCCCACCCCCATGGTCTCCTTCTCTCTGCTCTCCTCCCACAGTTGTTCCCTTGGAGCCAAAGACACACTCTTTATGTCATGAAAAAGAGTAGATCTCACCAGAATCACTCCGGACTAGCTGCCCAGAGCCCAGTGATAAGCGCTCCACTATCTGAAAGAAAAATGTGATTTTACCACAAACACTCCCATGATGATTCAGCCTTAAATACTTGCCAGAGGAGGACCGTCCCCCTGCGCCCCCTTCCCCCAGCATGCAGGCTGCTGTGTGAGGAAGCATCTGCTGCCTAATTCTTTTCTATATTAGGATAAAAAGCTTTTTGGCTTGCTGATTTCAGGCCCTGAGGAAAAGAGAGAAAAGAGATTTTCTCATAACGTCTTTATTGCACAACCAATCAGTCTATGTCCTGGGAACCCCAGGCGTGTGCTCAGGGATGAGCTGCAAGACGGAGAGCTCGGAGGTGATGGGGCCAAAAGCTGGACAAGACACACTCACTCTGGGGGTACAGATGGTATCTATCAGCTAGAATTCTTCTGCTGGGGTGGCTTTAGCACCGAGACCGTTTTCACTGGATTCTCATCATATTTAGGAAGGCCAGCATTTCCTAAAGACTAACCAGACGTTCCAATAAAGGATTGGAGAGCCCGATGAAAAAGAATGGGGTCTGGGAAGGAAAAGGCTCATCGAAGCCTGGAATGTCCCGTGAGAACATTGCTGAAAAGCACCTCAAGGGGAAAAAAACCACTGGGGACAGTGGGTGCAGGTGAGGGATTGCTTGTGGTGTTATTTCCCAGTGAGTTCCCTGTGTGCCCCAAGGGCAGCTTTGGATGAAGACAGTGGCTTGATGTTCAGGTTAGGATGCCCAACCTGGGTGGGAGGCTGGGAGGCTGGAAGCCCAGGAGTGCTGGAGGGAGCGGGAACCTGTTAGAGGCTGTTGCCCACCCCCTCTCTCTAGTGAGAAGACAAGGAAAAGCTCTGGAAAAGCAGTCATATATTGCTCTGTCTCTCCCGCTCATCCTGCAGCTCTCTGAGCAGGTGCCCTTCCCAGTCTGTGTTGCAAGGGCCTGTAACCTGTTGCGTCCCTGGGCATCATTCAGGAGTATCCAGGGAGGCCCAAGGAATCTCCCAGGAAACAGTCACACCTGCGGGTCTGGGAGCTATGTTTTTGTTTTGGTCTTGTAACATAGTAGTCATGATAGTAGCTGTCGCTGTCGTCGCTATGATTTGTCAAATTGACCCATTTGATGTCTTTCCTAGCATACCTGGAGCACCCTCATGGACACGGGGATCCCATATGCCATACTCCTTGCAATTACTATGTAAGGACCACAGAGAATGCAGCCCCCTTTTTTGTTCAATAAGGTGGAGTTCAAAGCCAAAGGGAGGCCAACCACAATCAAAAGGATGGATTAAAGCAAACATAAAAAGAAAGAAAAGCCAAGGTGATGGAGGAGGGAGAGTTTCTTAAGTGATAACCATATGCCCATCCGTGATGCCCCCAGTCATAGCATACCAGCTCTGAGTTTAACAACATAGCTCTCAAAAGACTTCCCTTTGGGTTATGAGCAATTCACAGATTTCAGCTTCATGCTCCCTGGTTGGGGTTGATGGGCCAGGGAACAATTTTTATTAGGTTTCAACGCAGCTACGGTGCTTAAATAAGAGACTGAACCAGGGACTTGTTCCGTGCTGTAGGGTGATAAGTTGCATTAATTTTTATTTTAGACTGTCTCCAAACATAGCTTTTATAGACTAATAAAAAAGCAATTTTTATAAGTTCACAAAAAACAATGAGCACAGTCAAGCATAAATATCCTACAACCACGGCCAGAGGAAAATGATGAACTAAAGAAATCTGCTGAAAATGGCAGAAAAGAACATAATACCTGGATGCTGCCTTCTTAAGGCAAATATACTCTGCTCTAAATGGAAGTCTATGAATGTAAAACTCACTCTTTGGGGGAATGCCACCCATTAAGATCAGTCCTCCAATTCCCATATACTTGTTCGCGATATCCTAGGAAACACTGAAGCCTTAATAGGAAATCTTTTGGCCAAATCACTCCATTGTCATATCTCTGGCTGGCTCTCTTAGACATGTATGAGCAGAATCTCTCTGACAAAAAGTGTGCAGTATATTGTGGATGACCATCTTATTAAAGCTACTCCTGAGGGTGTTTGTTTTGTTTTGTTTCCTTAAAGATTTTATTTATTTATTTGAGAGAGAGACAAAAAGTGAGAGACAGAATATGAGCGGTAGGGGAAAGGCAGAGGGAGGGGGAGAAGCAGGCTCCCCACTGAGCAGGGAGCCCCCCCATGGCGGGTCTCCTTTCCAGAATCCCAGGATCATGACCTGAGCTGGAAGACAGACACTTAACCTGCTGAGCCACTCAGATGCCCCTGTTCTTGAAGTTTTTATGTATCAGCAGACATTACATTGTTTATACAATTACAATGTGTATGTGAAATACATGATCTCAATTAATGTTTAATGTGATGCACCAAAAAAAATTTCCCAACATTTAAAGAAAAAAAAAAAATCAGTGACTCTGCAAAATCTTTTGTTTCCTTGTGGCCTGACCCCAGACAGATGAGGACGGTTCTGACTTTTGATTCTGCCAGTCTGGGCTCATGGAGTTACCATTTACACTTAGAACATAAATCATTGTTCTTACTACTTGCGTGAATTTCATGTTTTAGCCACACTTTTAGCCTGACTTGAGGATTTTCCATCTTCATGTCATGCAAAAGGGAAAAGAAGCAAGGAGCAAACAAATAAAATATCCGTAAATTTTGCACATAGACAAAGCATCTAGACTTTCTTAGGCCTTCAGCTGGTGAAACTTTGCTATGATAGTGCTCATTGTTGAGATATTTTGTTTGTTTTTAGAAAGATAAAAGCAGTACCTAGAATTGAGTTGGAGGTCCTACTCACAAGGTAATCCAGGTATGTGATACCTTTGTTTTGGATATTTTCTTCACTGTGTACTCCGTAGTGGAAGCATATGGGAGGTGGGGAACTTCTATATAACTTCTCTCTAGAAGGGATGTGTGGGGGGAGGTCAAGAGTACTTGTTTGAAAACTGGCTTTACCTAGCAAGCACATCATATTACTTAAGTTTCAGGTTTATTTGGAGGAGGATTATAGGGATTTCTGGAAATTATAATGGTCTCTACTATCTAAGGTAATGCTCACAGCTGAAAATTAGCAAATTCAAGATCTCAATGGATTTACACAATGAAAGTTCACTTCTTATTCATATAAAAGCCTGACACATGTTCAAGTGGATTTTCTGCAAGTAGTCATTTCTGGCCCAGGCCCCTTCAATCCTGGGGTTCTGACTTCAACAAATAGCTTTCTAAGGACACAAAGATTTTAGCACCAAGCTGTGAAAAGAGATGAGAAAGGAGGGATTTCCTTTTCCATAGATCAGGCCTAGAAATAGCCTATCCCCTTGGCTGGAACTCATTCACATGGCCACAGCTAACCACAGCAGAGGCTAGGAGATGGAGTCTAGCTGTATGTCCACGAAATACTAAAAATCAGTTTGGCCAACCAGCGAGCAGTCTCAGCTGTAGACTCAACTTCAGCCCCTGAGTCTGCCTCAATAATTTCAACGGGAAGGAATGTGAGTCAAGTTTCTAGCTGCCCACCTTAGAGGTCTCACTGATGACCATGGGATTCCCAAAAAGCACAGCAAGCACACAGAGGCTCTCCCTCTAAGGCTTCGGTCGACCATTCTCTGCTCTAGTCCCTGATTCATAACAATGGCCATTGTCAAGATTGTCTGCTAACTACCAGGGACTACATTTAAAAGATGGGATTCGTGTGCACAGAAGTTACATTTCAAACCTTCAAAATTGAGTCTTCTCATTTCCTTTTTTCCAAATTTGGCATTGATTTTCTTCATGCTTGAATAAGCATTTTAATTCTGCCAAGGTGGAAGTTCAAATTTGCAACATTTTTCATTTCAAAAATGAAAGCTAAAAACGTCTGATTAATTTTCAAGAGCTAGAAAAGGTTAGTTTTTTCCCACCCCCATATAACACAAAAATGGATGTGCTAATTTAGCTGAAATGTTATGAAATATGTACTATTGGGTTGAAACCAAGTATGGAAATTCCATGAACATTTCCCACTGTGACATCTCTTTAGAGACACCTGTTCACATCCTACCAACAGATTTCTATTCCCATAATTAAAATGTAAATACAGCCAATATCAGTAAAAGAAATTCACCTACCAATCTGGGGATGCCTGAGCTCCCCAAGCAAGTCTGATCCTTTGCAACGACATCACAGATGACTCTGTACTAGAACAATACCTTATACGTGTGCACATGAAAACTAGCAGTAACTGTTGGGGTTCCGTTATGGTTATCTTCAATGAAGCCTTTCAGTCTACAGTTACAATTTCACTAGAGTTTACATTTTCTTCCATAAATACTTTTCAACAGCCAACTAGCCTTATGAGCACTTTGATTCTTAATGAAATGATTAGTGAAAGGACAGTTGCATGTCAGATGTAGAACTTTTTGGAGGCCAGTTTCCCACAGCATTTAAAGTTCTTGGAATTCCGTTGATGATGTTCTCACACTATGCATGCTCAAAAATTCACTGGCAACACACATCTGTGTTTACCCTTCTAATCATGACAATACCCACAGTACTTTTCATATTCCTAAAGGATTGAGTAATACCTTCAGAATCTTAGAAGACAAACATGACTTATGTTGGACCTGAAATTATCCTACCATCCATAATAGGAAGAATCTAAAATTGGAAATCACTCTCATACTGAAAGCAGAAGACTGTCAGAATCCCATATTTCTGGCTTAAGAGTAAATTAATGTGGTAGAAGGATTTCTAAAATAGTGAATGAAAAGACACTGCCCTGCTTATATGGGCCTTGGGAATCTTTTTCCCCCCCTCTTCATCTGCATTCTAAATCATTTGAGTTAGGAAAATTTTTCAATATATGGAATATATATCATCATGCATCTTACCACATTTTTGACAACAAAAACATGTGGAGGCAATTACAGGATGGAGTTAAGACCATCAGTCTTTCCATGTCATGTAGAGAGGCAAAATTGCTTCACTTCTAATTAACTTTCCTAATAGGGACTGAGAAAAAGAACATAGGTACCAAACAGTTAATTTCCTACAACTCTGGGGTGTAATCAGAATGAAAGGACTAAAAAGCACTTGAAGCCAAACACGGTAAATACACTTGTCACTGTTCCTCTCACTCTCTTGGCTAACAGTGTTAACGAATCACATCACCGTCTCCCATTGGGCCCAGGTATGGGTGAAGAATGGTTCTCATCATAAAGCTTTAGATATCGACTACCAACTGACAATCCATTCAAGTTGTTAGTGTAAAAATCTATTGTCATTCTTGACATGGAAGATCCCTGGGTGGGAATCAGAGAGAAAGAAAAGTTACCTTGACTTTGGAAATCTCTCTGTAGGTTCATATGGTCATCTCTACAATGGTCATTGTCATTTACATGATTTCTGAGATTTTCTTCCGGTTTGACTTTCCTTCCAGAACATTTTAATGCCTTTCAGGCAGGCACAACTGTGATGACCACATGAAGGGTGAAGGGCATAATAGAAGCAGAAGTTGAACTTCATTATCTACAAAATACCTTCTCCCTCTCCTAAAGTTCCACCAGTTTTCAAGCTGGGGAACTTACGGGCTGTCAAATGTAGTAACCTCAAAAAACCAAAAAACAAAAAACAGACTACCATAGCAACCATTATGATAGAGTGAGGGGACAAGATAGGGTTTCCAGGGACTGGTTTCTCTTTTCTCGGTCTTCAAAGAGTAAAAATCTTTGCTGGCCCATAGATTTTTAGTCATCTGGTTACCCACAGGAAATTAGTTCTGGATCAGAGACAAAAGCAACACATATAAACAACCACATGGCTAGCCGCTTTTGTTCTAACCTCAAATCTATCTTATCTTACTCTTACCTGCCCTGAATATCCTCACTAAGGTTCCATTTTATGAAATCATATGAAATTATTTTTAGACATCTTAAATCCTTTTTGGAACAAGGCAAGACATAAATACATAAAAATGAATTCATATATAAATCCATCAAAATCTCCACCACGAGTGATCTTACATTTCACAGTCCACAAATCTTCCATAGAAAATTAATATCTTCTGGAAATTGCTTACTTGTTTTGGGATTGCGTCTACTAGCCAAAGAAGTCTGTTTTTCAAACTATTCAAGAGAAATGTGTTAAAGGCTTGCTAATTGACCTCAGAATGACATCACTGATGTCACCAATCTTATAGTCATATTTATCCACTGGTGCAAAATCCTTCATGTGTACCTTTTAAATATTGGTGGACCTCTTTTTCCACAGGTAGAAAGAAGCTAAAGCTGTTAAAAACGTGCCATGTGTAACCAACATCTCAGGGAACAGCAGGGGTACAAGAAACTATAAGAAGTTGGCTCTTGCCTCCAGGGATTAATATTCCCTTGAGAGAAGACATTATTCTCTCTCTCTGTTTATGTCTGTGAAATCTTTTAACTTGACCAAGCTGAAGAAAATTATGTTTCTCTGGCAACTGGTAGATTAGGAAATTAAGTTCGATCACTTGAAGGAGCAATCCTTATCCTTGAACCCATCCTGTCATCACAGATTCAAAGAAATCTGGCCTTGAACTCATGCATCGGGTTTGTTTCCTCTATTCGTGTTTGCAAGTTAGTGGAAGAAACTAGTGGTTTTCAGATTGGCAGGGAAAAAGTCAAGTGAAAACAAAGCTTTCTTGCAGGTTTTTGTTTTTGTTTTTTTTTTTTCCTGGCAATAGTGTCCTTTTCTCCTTTGGAGTCCTTAATGGATTTCTTAGTTTTGAAAATATTGTTCTTTTGAGGCCTTGTCGCCAAAACTGTCATCAGGATTTATGACGAATGACTTGCAGGAGACAAGAGCTGTTTCTTGATTCCATGCCTGCCAAATACATTGCTCTTTACTTGGGCTTCTGTGACCATTGGTGGTTTCAACAATATGGTTGAAATGAACTAGGTTCCATGTGGCCTCTTATCCTGCACAATAAAATTAAACCTGGTATTTGCTGTGGATAGAACTTGTGTGTCAGGTGATTGGTGTCCCTTATTTCTAAGTCAAAACAGTATGGAGTTATTTTATTTTATTGTTACTTAAATTTTTTTTGCCAGTGTCCCAAGATTCATTCCCCATTCCCCACACCCAGTGCTCCACGCTTTAGGTGCCCTCAGTACCCA
>PITA01007023.1:0-95130 GCA_004023965.1 Spilogale gracilis | reverse complement strand
TTAAGATTTTATTTACTTATTTGACAGAGAGAAACACAGCGAGAGAGGGAACACAAGCAGGGGGAGTGAGACAGGGAGAAGCAGGCTTCCCGCCGAGCAGGGAGCCCGATGTGGGACTCGATCCCAGGACCCTGGCATCATGACCAGACGCTTAACGACAGAGCCACCCAGGCGCCCCTACATATTACATTATATAATACTTACCAGCACCTGAGTTACAAGTCAGGACCCCCAGAGAGACTTACTAAAAGCAACTCAGAGCCCAGAGGTATTAGTTTGAGGAAATGACTCCCATGGCACTAGCAATGGTGAGAAGTCCTTATCTGAAAGGAATGTGCTGTGTAGTAGCAATCACTCATAATTAAATAGGAACGTTACCAATGGGGATTTTTTTTTTCAAGGATTTTATTTACTTATTTGAGAGGGAGACAGCACGCAAGCAGGGGAAGGAGCAGAAGGGACAGGAGGAGGATAAGGAGACTCTGCCCTGATCACGGAGCCACACAGGGCTCGATCCCACAGCCCTGAGGTCACGACCTTGAGCTGAAAGCAAGAGCTGGATGCTTAACTGACTGAGCCACCCCAGCACCCCTTTAAGAACAGGGATTTAAAAACCACATTCCAAAGTCAAACAAACAGGATGAGAGCTTACTACTTTCTACACTGACCACCAGAAGACCGACGGGCAGTATTCACATCCAAGACGTCAACTATGTTTGTGACATCTGGGACCACCGCCCTCCTTCCTTGGCCCCAAAGGACTAGCCATTCCCTCCCAGGAGCAGAAGCACTGCCTTATACTTGGGTCGCCACCTCTGGACACGCCCTCCGCTCCCCACACAGTAGGTGCTTAATAAGTGCAGCCAGCCTGGCTTCGAGGGACAGTGCAGATTATCTTGTTCACAAATATTAGCCCTCGAGAAAGGACCTGAGGGGGCGGTGGCATCTTCCTGCCTACGGCACGGGAGTCCCTTCCACTTTTCCAACAAAAAGGAGACCAAAGGAAGCATGCTTTGGCGACCTGTGCCCTGGGTCCAGCGTGCAGCTCACACGGCTTAGCTCACTTCATCTGAGCCCAACGAGGGGCGGCCATGTGAGGGGGAGGCTGGGCACAGGCAGACCCACAACTCTCGGGCTGTGTCGTGGACGCCAGACCTTCTTCTCTGAACCCTGGACTCAAGCGCTTCTGTCGGCCCTCGAAGTCCTGGGTTTCTTCTTTTTTTTTTTTAATCTCCTTTGATCTCCCCAATTACTCTCCAGCATCCTTCAAACCTGTTTTGGCCTCACAATCTATTTTCAGACGTTACAAAACCCTTCTTTGAGTCTAAGTTTAAAAGTAAGAGTCTGGAGGGCGCCTGGGCAGCTCAGCTGTTAAGCATCGCCTTCGGCTCAGGTCATGATCCTGGAGACCCGGGATCAAGTCCCACATCGGGCTCCCCGCTCGGCAGGAAGCCTGCTTCTCCCTCGCTCACTCCCCCTGCTTGTGCTCCCTCTCTGGCTGTGTTTCTCTCTGTCAAATAAATAAAATCTTTAAAAAATAAAATAAAATAATAAAATAAAATAAAATAAAATAAAACGAAATAGTCTGAACACCAAAAGTCTCAGGTGCACAAGTTCAACTAGACGCTCAGAGTTTAGCGGGATACTTAGGGGGACATGCCAGCCATCGGGGAGAGCCACGTGACCGCGAGGACACTGAGAGGCCATGCTGGCAAGGTCGCGCTGGACTTACCCGGGACTCGCCCTCTCCTCTCCACTCAAGTCTGTTTGGAAAGAGGTAAAAATACCGACGCTGCCACTGAGTCAGGAACGGGTTCCCCAGCTTCAGCATGTACCCGTGCATGATACAGTCCCTTCCCAGAGCGTAATCTGAGGAATACAAAACAACCACAAATTAAACGGGCTTGGACACAGAGGGGCGACGTTCTTCTCGGAAACCAACAAACAAAAAATAATGACACGCTCTTTGGAAAAACCGAGTCTCTATGAGTGGAGCATGTTACGCAAACTGTGACGCCAGTTTTGAGACCCAGGTGAGCTGGGGATCGGAAGAACGGGTCTCCGTTAACATACCGAATGGCGGTTTCTCAGTCCTCGGAGACATTCGTGATCTCCCCTTATGGCTCAGAGAGGGCAGAGGTTTGTTCCCAAACTATTTTTTTATTATGTGTCATAACAAGAGTTGGAGACTATAGAGTAATTCAGTTCGAGGTATGCCCAACTTTGCCTTTATGTGGGGCTGGGGTTCTCCCCCCAATCCCCCATAAATAATAGGAAGGGGCTTACCATGCAGCCAAGACAACACAGGGTTCGAAACTGTTTATTCCTTAAGCCTGTATTTATCCCTCAAATACATGGTCACCCAGACAGACTGAGCTAGTTCGCACTCATGTTGAATCCTGATCATATTGTTAGAGCGAAGTACTGTTTCTCTCTCTCTCTCTCCCCCTCTTTTAAGGTTAAGGTTAATTTTAAGGGGCTGGCTCTGCTTTCTTTCTTTAAAGGCTTTGGAGAACACTAAAAATCATTCATTCACTCCCGCCTTCCTTCATTCAACAGCTACAAAGGGAACACCGGGTGCTGGACACACTCTGGGCGCTCTGAATTCGGCAGTGCTGCGGCCCAAGAGACAGAACTCCTGTCCTCCGAGAGCAGACGGTAAACAGATAAGTGACGCCTGCAGTGTCCAGCATACGGCGGGGGGAAGAACCACGGAGAGAGAGGACAGGTGATCCGGTGGGCTCCCTGGAGTTGTCATTTTAATGCAGAAGTGCTTTACACGGCTTAAGTACATGGAAGGTAGAAGCCTTCTGTAAGCCTTAGGTCCCTCAGGGACCTAATCCCTGTCTTGTTCTGTTAGGTGACTCCTGAGATCTTCAACCAAGAGCCCAGGGATATAAGAAGATAAAGTCATTAATTTGCTAGATGCTCTAACTGCAGCTCTGATTAAAAGGATACACTTTGGCAGGGTCATTAAGGTATGCCTATCTTTTCCTAGGGCCAATCTGTCAAGATTCCAGGGACACCATGGCCCTCCCTGGAGCAAATTACTGTAACTGACGTAATTTCCCACATAAAATTTGCTACATCCAATAGTCCAAAGTGATGTCAATGGACGCACTCAAGAACAGCTTAGGAACGAAGCCCCTGTCCTGCAGAATGGGGGTGAGCAGAGTAACGGGGCCGCGCTGTCCCCCCGCGGTACACGGGGGGCTCTGGCGCGAGGAGGAAGCCACCTGGACTCAGGCAGGCTTTCTAAGCAGGTGATCAACGCTACTGGGAAAGGATGGACACAACCGGCCCGCCTGCCCGCGCCACGCCGCCCCCATTCACGTAACTCATTAACACGGAGGAACCGTTTCTGGCCGATCACTCTTATTATCAACGTTAACCACAGAAAAGTCTTGGCCTAGAGGCAAAGCGACTAATATTATTGTCATCAACCACAGTACTTCTAAATATCCAAGACTCATTAAAATCTTAGGGAAATGGAGAGCGACAGCACTGGGTGGTTCAAGAATGCCCGACCGGTTTAACTCCCGACGTGACGCGCTCCACTCTGGAAATCCCAACAGGGCACTCGAATGCTGTCCCTAAGAATGCGGTGTGGCAACTCCTTAATGCTGCTTGTGAAACGAATGTCCTCACGTCCATTCATAGCATTGGACGAGGGACAAGCGTGCAGAGTTCCTCACCAGTGCCGACTACTCCGAACTTTGCGGGGCCGGTGGAAAGTGAAAACGCGGGGCCCTTGTGTTCCAACATGATGAAGAATGTCAAGACGGTGACGGCAGAGCGCTCAACCCAGCGGGGTGCCCTGAGGTGGCCCAGGTCACATGCCCACGAAGCCAGGCCTGCTCCTGGCACGATGACATCCTGTCTTCGAGGAAGACACTTTCCCACTTGCTCTAGAAGCTCCAAGGGCAGAGGACACATGACACACTACTGCTGAAGACCTTAATTGATACGTTGGCTGAAGACTTTGAAATATTACACTGAGCTTTTCCAAGCCACACGCCACTATTTAATGGCATTCCCTCCTGCCACCCCTGGAAAGTACTTTACGACTCAAAAACCTTTCTGGCTTTACAAGACATTTAAAAAAAATTCATCGCATTGAAGATATCTTGAGACACGCCAGCTATCTTACCTTCTACGTGTCCAAGTTGCTTATTTTTAGCTCTCTTTCTGGCCTCGATTTTATCCGTGTCTGCATTTACTGCTTCATACACTGTTTCTGCTACTTCCTGCTGCCAGCGCTCGGAGATCACCAAGGGGAAGTTCTTGTAGAGATCTTGGTCGCAATCAAGAAGCTGGTGATTGTAAGAGATCAAGACAGTTATGATTTAATATACTTAGCAAGGCACCCGATTCAGAAGTACCCTGACCGGAAGTAGGAAGATCCCGGGGCAGCAATCTTGCAGAGATGGCTCGTCTGCGGTCATAAATGTCTGCTGCTAATAACATAGCGCGCGGAGGGGACCTCACCTTCAGGCCCGTGGCGGGTAGCTTCAGCCCACTCTCTCATACCATCTGCGTCGCATTTTTGCCAACAAAAAACTAACACATATGGGGCTTTAAAGCACAGAAAGATCCGACAACAAAACATAATGTCAAGGATGGCGAGGAGACTCTGGTTGCCAAAGTAGGAAATTATATCCCATACTCTGAGAAATAATTAAAAGGGAGCCGGTGGGAGACTTTTTGCACTACCCTCAATTCATCTGAAAAGTGAGATGAGCAGAAGGGAGAGGAGGCTGAATTTTCCACTCGTCCCATGAACCTTCCAACTTTCCACGAGCCCAGGATAACAGTGCGATCAAATGTACCACCACGGGGGCGCTTGGGTGGCACAGTTGGTTAAGCGACTGCCTTCAGCTCAGGTCATGATCCCGGAGACCCGGGATCGAGCCCCACATCGGGCTCCCTGCTCGTCGGGAAGCCTGCTTCTCCCTCTCTCACTCCCCCTACTTGTGTTCCCTCTCTGCCTGTGTTTCTCTCTGTCAAATAAAATCTTAAAAAAAAAAAAAAAGTACCACCACGGCGCTCAGGAGGTGTGTGTTGGGGGAGGAGGGGTTAGGCAACTTCGCCTTTAAGAGGCACTGGAATAAAAATTACACAGTAATGACAGCATTTCTCTTCCAAACCACTACTCAGAATCCTTCATTCTTCCCCCCGAGCTGAGAGGCCACACTCTGAAAATGAGCAAAGAAAATGATTTTATGCCTCTGGGCTACAGTTCTGCGGCAGAAAGGTGAGGTCTCTCACTGAAAGAACGGAACCCAGCTGTCATTCAAAAGCACAGATCTCTTGAGAAACTTAATTTGCTTGCTCCTTTGCCTGAGAGATAAGTACTAGATGGATATTACAACAGGCAGAGAGATAAGTATGGATGGATATTACAACAGGCAGAGAGATAAGTACTGGATGGATATTACAACAGGAAGATTATTTACAAGAGAAAGAGCAAGAAGAGGCTCTTGCCTCCAAGACTTTAGCAAATCGATGAAACATGGAGGGTTCTCTACTTGCCCTTAGTGACCTGTTAGGATCATGTGTTGATTTTAGGATCACTTTGATTCACAGAGCCTTCCTTTCCTCTTCTGGTTTCCTATAGAAGCCCAGGCTGAGCCCAGAGCCAAAATCCTTGGTGGCCCAGAGCATGAATGCTGGAGGTGTGTGCCCAGCCATGCGTGTGTGTGTGTGCATGCGTGAGTGTGTCTGTGTGTGTGTGTGGGGGGGACGGGGTGCTACTGCTGCAGGCCAGAGGGGCACCCTGTGATCAGGGCCACCAGGACGGATTCTGAAGGATCTGCCAAAACTAAAAACACTCTCCTTTCCAACGTAGTTGCTCGGAAAAGACCAACGCTGCTTTGTATACAAACTATTCTACTTCCTAGAATTTCAGAGCGCCTCGATTTTTAGGACTTAGCATAAGTTGTTAAAAATGAATAAAACACAGAAGAAAATTTGTGCTTATCTGAGGTGAGCTTTTTTGTTGTTTTTGTTCTTGTTTTTTAAAGAACAGTGTACTATTTGGGCTGCTTTTTTAAAGACAAGGAAAACATGGTTTCGTAAGAGGCAGAGCCTCTAGCTGGACGAGGCTGTCCCAGGCTCCTCGGCCCCCTCTGGAGCCCGGCGCCGTGCCTCCTGTTGTTCTGAGCGTGCTCACTGTCAGCTCTTGGCCCCGAAGAATGACAAGCACACTGACAGAATCTCCTGGCAGGGGCTACATGCGTCCCTCTCTCCTACCTCAGAGAAATCTGGGCCCCAAAACCAGTCACCGGTGACAAAGCCTCGGCGAGGTTACCCCAAGTCACTCAGCGAATCAGGGCAGATCTGAGCCCAGTCCGTCTGACTCCAGAGCCTTGATTATGGTTTACAAAATTTAAAGTACGAGAAATCTCTTTTCAACGTCAAAAATGTCTGTGGGCTCCCACATCAGAGCCGTCTTATTTTTAGCACCCGTTCGTGGACAGCAGTACCTCTGCTGACAAAACCCTATTGGGAGGACAGTCATCCTTTTAAGTAACTCTGTGAGTGATCTCTCCCGGGAGCACGACGGGACGGTGATACTAGCACGCCAACAGCGTCCTGTACGTCCAGGCTGCAGGCCACGCCCGGGGCGTGCACATCGGGGCACTGGGCACGCGGAGGCCCCAGGGAGAGCCGCTGCACCAGGCTACAGAAGGGGCCCTGACCCTCTCCACTTCCCTTCGCCTCGGCTTCACCTCCTGGGAAGCTGGTCCCGAGAGCACCCCGGCCCCCCTCGTTCCAACAACGAGGTGCCACTCCTGAGGTCCCGATGCACCGGGCTTCCTCCTGGGGTCTCCTGCAGCTTCCCTCCTCCCCAGCTGCTCAGCCACCACTTCTGTCCCCAGGCCCCGTTGGTTCCAGCTCTGTGTGTCCCCAGCCACGGCTCCCCACAGCTGTGTGCACCTTCTGGAGGCGAGCTGCTTGGTAGGAAAAGCTGAGGGAGGCTTACACAAGCAGGGTATGAGGAGGAGGCTGAGGAAAGATGGGGAGGTCCTGGGGGACGCTGAGAAGGTGGGGGCAGATGTGAGCCCCATGTGTAGCGATACACTCTGACTTAGCAGCCTGAGGGGGTGATTTCCCCCTCCTGACTCACCATCTGTAATTCTGCCTTGTCTACTGGGAAACATAATGATACGAACAAAAGTTTGAAAAACACAGAGGATTATATAAAAAAAAACCCACAGTGATTATTTCACTTTTGATTGACAAATGCAAAATGACTCATGCTGTTTGCTCTTTTCATCCTAACACAGAGGGATCTGTGGCTGGTCTTTGGCACTAGGCAAAGTATGCCTGCTGTCAACACGTTGTTTTTCTCTGCTTCGCGGACGCTCGCGCTCTGTTCAGTCGCAAATATACGCGAATCCGTAGGACACGGACCGCTGACCAGTTCTGTCAATCAGAAAATGATTAGTGCACAGAAAGCTTCCGTTGTTGCTAATTTAGGCCCTTGACGTCTCCGTTCTTCACAGGCGCAGGTGCTCGCTGGTGACACTCCACCAGCCGGCCCATAAGCGACCCCGCCCTCCAAGCCCCCGCATACCTTGATTCCTTTGGTGTCCTCTTCATCAAATGAGCCAATGTCAAAGGCGTCGGCGGCGTTGACTTCTCCCCGCGGAGGAATCAAGGGCGGAGGGCACTGGAAGACCCAGAGACACAGGGCTGTCAGGAGGTGACCTTATGGCCCATCCCGACCCATCATCCTGCCATGCGCTGCCCTCTCCCGGCATTGCCGTCGAGCTCCCCCACCGCACAGGACGTCTTCCATAGATGGAACTTGTGCAGGGAACAGCCTTGTGCCTGGAACAGCCCCAAAAGAAGACCCCAGGTTTTACAGAGACTTAAGGGGAAAAAAACAGATTCATGCCCGTGGTCTGAAAGCATTAGTGAATATAATGAAATCTCCAGACTGCACATCCTGCCCGCTCCGCTTTAGGAAAGCACCACGTCTCAGACGACACGGCACCACATTCCACTTGCTGGAGACTTCATGTGCGGGGGAGGCCGGAGGGAGCGCTCCACACCCACAGGGGTGCAGGGGTGAGGCCCGCAGAGCCGCGCCCGCCTGCTCCCTCCTCGGCTGCGGGCGGGACTAACAGAGCATCAGCCTCGAAGCCGAGAGCCGAGCCGAGATGATGCAAAAACGAGTCCAAAGCTGAGCAACACGAAAAAAAATTTTTTTCAATTTGGGATGTTTCCCTGTACCTATGGGAATATAAAAATCATCTTAAAATAAGGGAAGATTCTGTTGATTTCCAATCATACTGATCCTTAAGTTGTGTGGTGCTGGGCTAGAAAGCATACGTAGATTCGTGAGCCACGTTTCTCGTACATTTCTACAGAGGTCTTGATGAAGATACAGTCAGATGGAGACAGGAAGTCAAAAAGAGGAGCAAAAGCTAAAAACATCACAGTTATACGGACATTCGAATTAGATAACAGCTCCGTTTCAGTATTTATTAATGTATACTGCAGATATTTTGGAAAACTTTTAACTAGGGAAATGGAGAGAAGTAGGCCCAGGGGCAGTGGGAAGTAATGACAGCCCGTGGGAAAAGAGCAAGCAGGACTCCAATGGCAGTCATGGGAGCAGGGCAGGGGCAGGGGCAGGGGCCCTGGGGATGCACCCAGGAAATGGGGACAAGGCAGAGCACAGAGGTGGTGGTGCCCAGTGTGGGGTCCCAGACACGGTACCTTCTGTAAGTAGACTTGCTGCCAGTCGATGCCTTTGAAAAAGACGTGCTCCTTTACTTCTTGGGCCCTGTAGATGAGGCACGAAGGGGGTAGGCGTCATTTGCAGACCTAAGGAATATTTTCCAAAAACCCCGAGGTTTTCCAAAACCCCGAAAGACTATTTTTAGTTCTTTAAGTAAACAAGTAAAATATGCTTCTTTCAAAGCAACATAAGAAATACTGGCTGTTTAGAAATACTGTATGCGGAAGCTAGGAATGTTATCCCATATGGCAATTTATCAGGGACACGTTTTCCGGTTGAGAGAACCCAGGAGCTGTCGCAGATAGACAGGTATATAGGATTCTGTCGCTAGGAGAACAAACTCGAGGAAGACATAAATTAGAGATCTCCGCGTTGAGATTTACAGCGAGTGTCTGAGAGGCATGTCAGATCAAACGACAGGCATAGGAAGCACCAAATATGAATTCAGAAGCAAACTAGAGGTCTAGGAGCACAGCGCATTCCAGGCCTCCTCACACACCGAAGAAACAAGTGGTCCCGGAGACCACCCTTAAGCTGTGTTTTAGGTGGTGACAAGGGCCTGTAGACCACGAGGGAAGCTTGCACGGGGAAAGTGCACTCTCCTCCAAGGCCAGCCCGGGGTCCCCGGCAGCCCTGTCCCCTGCAGCAGAGCCCCCAGTGCTGGTTCTCGGCCCTCTTCCTCCGCTCTCATTCCTTGGGTGGCCTCACCCTGCCAGGCCTTGAAGGCGCCGTACCTGCCCACGGCTCCCAGATCTGTGTGGCGAGCGCCAACTGTGACGTGCACGCCCGGAGGCCCACCCGCCCAGCGCCTGCTCGGCGTCTCCACTTGATGGGGCAAGAGGTCTGCAGAACTCCTGACTTAGTCCCACGCCTTGGCGTCTGAAGCCAAAGAGCCAGATCACCCCCAATGCCCCACCACACTCCCCAGCCCTCGGCAAGTCCTGGGGCTACTTCTGAGCGCCTCCAATCCTCACAGAGATCTGATGCCCAGCGAGGGCGGCAGGGGCTTTGACCACAAAGGAGATGCTAAATGTCCCACGACCATGGCCGCCGTCCAGGTCTCCGCACCCCTCCCTGAACGGCCCTAACTGCCCCCTGCCCCAGCCTGCCCTCCAGCCACACATCCTGCAGTCCCACCCGCCCCATGCCATGCTCACATCATCCTTCCAAACCTTCTCCCTACACCCCTGCCGGAGACTCTCTAGCAGCCTCCTGTTGCACTTACAGCGAAGTCCAGGGGCATGGCCTGCAGGACCCGCCTGAGTTCACCGCCTCTCTGACCTGCTCTCCAGCCTTCTTGCTCGTCTGCATCATGGAAGCTTGATCCCTCAGAGCCCCACCCGCACTGACCCCCTCGGAGCCCCACCCGCACTGATCCCCTCGGAGCCCCACCCGCACACCATACCTTCTTCCTTCATATCCAACCCCAAAATGCCTATAGCTCTGTGTTTATTCTAACGGGGAAGGGGCAGCTCTGAAAGGTTCTATTCTAAAGAAATTAAGCCTGCTAAGGATTTTATTTATTTATTTGACACAGAGAGAGAGAGAGAGAGAGAGAGGAGACCACAAGTAGGTAGAGAGGCAGGCAGAGAGAGGGGGAAGCAGGCTCCCTGCTGAGCAGAGAGCCCGATGTGGGCCTTGATCCCAGGACCCTGAGATCATGACCTGAGCCGAAGGCACAGGCTTTAACCCACTAAGCCACCCAGGCGTCCCTGCTAAAGATTTTAAAAAGCAATCAAAGGAGGGATTAGAAATTTAAGCCCACAGAAAGTAGAACAGAACCAAAGCAAAGACACAGGGAATACACAAGGTCAGAAGCACTGACGGCCGTTCTACAAAGTCCAAGAGTCACCTAAAAGGAGTTCTGTGAGCTGACCAAGGAAATGGAGGGGAAGGACTGTCAGAGAAAATAACAGGACTCCCCAAGCCGAAGAAAAGGACCCTCCACAGCACGAGGGCCTCTCGGCGCCTGACGTAAGGAGTGATAACTGGGCCCCATGACCAGCTTTACTGCATACGATAAAGCAGTGTATCGCCGATGTTCTGGGGGAATATCATTATCGACTTAGAATTCTATATCCAGCCAAAATATCAGTCAAGGCCGAGGACTGCAGGAAGGCATCCTGGACACCGAACAGCTGGAAAGCAGGTGTAAGACCGAAGCCGGCCAGTTACACATGAGAGAAAACAAGTCAAGAACCTGATGGGGATACCGAACTGCCATGGCTGCAGTCTAACTTCTCCAAAGGAACTGCGAAATGTCGGGATTCCCTTCCATCGACAGGATCGATTTTTAAAGTTGAAGTTAGTGATTCCTTCAAGTCATTAATTACGAAACACAAAGGGCATCGTACATGTTTCCCGTGTGATTTTCCCCCCTCGGATCAAAGCGGGAGATTTTTAGGGGCTGGGAAGGAAGTGTGATGTATTGAAACAAAGTCCTCGGTGCTCCAGTGTCTGTACTCGAGCTGGAACAGCAACCTACCCAGCGCCGTGGCAGCCGAGCCGCCTGCTGGCGTCTCTCTGGAGCAGGCCTTCCAGGAGGGACCGCAGCTCCGGGGAGAAGGCCTCCGGGAGCTCCACATTCTGCGGGAGGGAAAAAACAAGAGGATTTCAAAGAGGCCCTGACGCCCAGCCAAACCTGAAGGCCATTTCTTGGACAAGGACGCTGCTAAAAACTGCAGATTCACCGTGAATTTAAATTTACTCTAAAGAAATTTGAAACGGTACTAGTCACTTTCTTTTCTTTAAGTAATCTCCATGCCCAACGCAGGACTCGAACTCACAACCCCAACATCAAGAGCCGCACAGTGCACTGGCCAAGCCAGTCAGGCACTCCAGTTCACCAGGCATTTTCAATGTCAGTCAACAGGCTGGGGGCCAGGTCTGGAGAAACAGGCTTGCCCGCTCTTCTGCGCCTCAGCAATTTTTCCTTTTCTTTTTTTTTTTAAGATTTTTTTTTTTTTTTTTTTTTTTTATTTGACAGAGAGAAACACAGCCAGAGAGGGAACACAAGCAGGGGGACTGAGAGAGGGAGAAGCAGGTCTTCTGCCGAGCAGGGAGCCCGACGCAGGACTCGATCCCGGGTCTCCGGGATCATGACCTGAGCCGAAGGCAGTCGCTTAACCAACTGAGCCACCCAGGCGCCCCAATTTTTCCTTTTCTTTGATCTTCTTTGGTTTTCAATTTTCTGGATCTTTCTCTTAGTGACAGGTGGCCAACTCTGATTTCTGCCTTGGCATCAATTTCCACTAAACTGCCAGTTAGGAATTCTAGGAATTCTACCTCCACTCATTTGCTTTTAAGAAAGCACCTGGGTGGCTGAGTTGGTTAAGCGACTGCCTTTGGCTCAGGTCATGATCCCAGAGACCCGGGATCGAGCCCCACATCGGGCTCCCTGCTCGGCGGGAAGCCTGCTTCTCCCTCTCCCACTCCCCCTGCCTGTGTTCCCTCTCTGGCTGTGTTTCTCTCTGTCAAATAAATAAATAAAATCTTAAAAAAAAAAAAAAGAAAGCAAATTTTTCCACTGGCTGTTAAGGGAATGAGATGTGAACATTATAATGCAAATTAAGAACGGAGTTTTTCAGAGCACCTGGCTGGCTAAGTCAGTGAAGCATGCGACTCTTGCTCTAGGGGTTGTAAGTTCGAGTCCCATGTTGTGGGTAGAGATTACTAAAAAAGAAAAGAAAAAAGAAAATCTTAAAAAAAAAAAAAAAAAAAAAAACCCCGCCACCAAAGAACATAGTTTTCAATCTCCTTACCACGGTGAGGGTCATTCGGTCTATCTCATGCTTGTCTTTGGTTTTGTGTTGTCTGAAAGGGCTGTGCCTGTGGAAATGAACACGATGGTGTGGTTATCCGGTCACTTAGCGCCTGTCCCTGGCTCGTATCTGGGTGAGAACCGTATCCTGATGCTATTCATCCAAGACTACAGAAACACAGAGGCCCTACACGTTTACCGTTTCCAGAGGAAGGTCCGAAAGGAGGGGGACACTTATGCTCCCGTGAACTGTCTGATCCTCATGCCAGTGAGATCGTGCTACTAAAACAGGCTTCGGCAAATACACTCCCAGTGAAATTTTAAAATATCCTTACAAAGAAAACAATCAGCCAGGCGGCAGTCATGAAAATGAAGACCATTTTTATAACATTTGTCACTGTAGCGTTTGAGGGAGTAACTCTCCTACAATTTTATCTCTCTCTCTTTTTTTTTTTTTAAAGAAAAATGGATATCAGTCCCTCAAACAACCCAAAGAACTGCGGTGCAACCAAAACACAACCAAGATGAGCAGGACGACAGACATAAATGAACCCTGCGCCCTCGGGGCCCTCCAGTTCTGAGGGGGGGGGGTGTTCACTGGCTGCGATGGGTCTCAGTGTCTTCCCTGTTGGTGGGGCATAAGGACCCGGGCTGAGGGCATAGCGAACAGAGACACAGGGCGCGGGCTGCTGACAGCCGAGGAGGGCAGTGTACGGCGGGTATCTGATACATCAATCATTCCAGTAACGAATAAAGACGAACCTTAGCTTTACAGAATGAATGTCTGCCTGATAAACTAATGAAAAACAAATTAGTCTTCCTCTTTACCCTGTTGTTAAAGCCCTGGAGAAGTGGGTTTTTAAAAGAAATCTTACTTAAAGAGACCGATTATGGAATCCTTGCCTTATTTATTTACTTGAAAATTAAAGAAGGGCTAGATGTACACGGCTGAGTTTTCTTCTAGCACGACATGCCTATAAAATGACGACTCCTACAGTTCTATTTCTAAGGTGTAAATAACATCATCAGACGCAATTATCTGACAGTTAACTCTATAAAGCGGGTTGGAGAACTGAGCACATAAATGAACGTGGTTCGGAAAAAAGAACTCATCCTTGCACTCCTTCCTGTTCCCTCTCTGACCCTCCTACTGAACTAGTGAAGTGATGCCCTGAGTCATCTCTTGGAAGAGATTATTACATTTTAGAGCCTTAATGATGTCAAATATTTAAATGTTCATTTTGTACAAGAGAGGGCACTCTAATGCTTTGTTTTCCTTCTTAGCATGCAATGAAATACAGAGTAATTTCAATCTCTTGAAAGCAGTAATTTGAAAAATAAAATCTAAAACAAGGTGAATGAGTGCCAAGCCAACGAACATGCACTAATCTCCAGACAAGACTTTGACTGGAAATGCTCCGTTCACCCTAATTGTTTCTAAAAAGAAAAATGTAAAATTACTGCATTTAAAAAGCAAATCGGATATAACAAATGATATGTTATTTATAAGATATTATCACTCAAAAAACCATTACTCGTATCATCCTCTGATGCCAAAGACACGGAGACGTCCCAGGTTCGTGGTTCAAGAGAAAAAGGATGACAGCTTACTAAATCTTACTGAAACTTCAGTCTCGCGGGCTCGGCAGTCCCTGAGGGCGTACAAGGGGACTATGTGCAGGCCTCCCGGCGCAGGGGCAAATCCTGCTGGTGTGGCTCTTGTGTGCGGTGCCCAAGGACCCCGCCCCTGCCCCGACCCCCGCGGACCTGCCTGCACCTGCCACCGGAAGGCAAGTGCCGTGCCCTGACCCTCGCAGAGAAGGACAGCTGCGTTCCAACACAAATGCTCTGTGCTAAATTCAAGAAGTCTTTCACGAGACCCGAGGGAGCCTCGCACAGGGGAGCAGAGTTAAAGCTGGCCAGAAACGTTTCCAGCACATGAACCCGGTCAGTACCGAGCCCACTGTCTAAACCCGCAGCGCTTCCGTGCCCGACTCCATAGGAGAGGGTCAGACGTGCTTTTCGGTGAGCCGGCTCCGGGCCGGGGCGATGGGGAAGTGTGCGCTCTCACATTTGAAATCTCCATGCACATCTGTCTCCAAGGCAGTCTTGATTATTCCTTGCAAACAAAACCAAGATTCTGCTTCTATTTTGGAAAATGTAAAAAAAAAAAAAAAACCCAACAAAAAAACAACCCTATGAGAGCGATAATCTCCGCTCGGAGGGAGGCACGTGGTGCTCACAGACCCCCGGCGGCTGCAGCTGCTCCCCGAGGCAGCCGCTTGAAATAGGAGAGAGGTTGGGGCCTGCCGACAGCTTGCGGGGCGGGCCGGCTTCTCGGCGCAGGGCACGCGGCGGCACTCCGGCTGGTGGTGGGGCGCGCGGGAGCAGAACTCACATGTGCAGCGGTCAGATGCGGCTTTCGAGTTACAGACCAAGTGGGGGCAACTGCCACTTTCCCCTGAACGACAGGGTAAAGCATTCAAGACGGGCGAAGGGATGGGATGACACACACGACAGGGTGGGCATGTGCCACAGACCATGCTCAGCAGGGAACTCAAGAGAGCGATACGTTTGTGAGAGCGATCCGAGTCTTAGGTCAGAGTTTAGTTTTAGAGTACCAACAAGATGACATGTTACATCAAATATGAGTCTTGAACCTAAGCCAACCGCTGCCACAATATTTATAAACATCCCCTTTTGTTCCCCTACAGGGACAAACCCAGTAACCTCGGGCAGAGCTCGGTGTCCCCAGACCACCAGCCGGGCTCTCTCCCTGCATCCAACACCTTCCGGGACCGACCATCAGAGGTGATGAGGTTAGGATCAAAACTACCGTCACAGCAGTTCTTTCCTCGACAGACATGTGAAATCTAGACTGAGGATCAGGACAGCAACCACGCACACTGGCAACGTGAAAGTCTTCAATAGCTAGTCCAGCCCGGTGAGCCCAGGGATGCAGAACACGACTTCCACCTGGACGGCTTGCTCACATCCAGGCTCCCTAACTCCATGCCTCTGTGCGTCCTCCATCTAGGGCGGCAGGGACAAGTGAGGGGCGAGCACAACGGCGGCACACACTGGTCTGCGGAAGAAGCATTCGGCCGCAGGAAAGAGAAGCAAACATGATGTGCAGGTGACCCCCTGTTCAAGAGCACTGCTCCCCGGCGGGGGGACGAGACGGGCCCTGGGGCAGACGCTGTCCTCCTGGCTCTGCTGGGCTGGGGGCCGTGGGGCCTGTCCTGTGCGCTGTAAGACGGTTCACAGCGTCACCTTCACCCAAGGCTGTGACGAGCACAGATGTCTCCAGGCATTACCAAGGAGCACCCCTTAGCTTCCGTATCCGAGCACCCACTGGAGAAAAACAGCAAGCACCACCCTCACCGATCCACACAGTGACATCATTCAGCCACTTGCCTCCTTCCTGGTCCCAGGCCCGCAGGCCCTGGCCTTTGCCCTGGGTCCCCACATCTGCCTCCGGGGGACACGCCATCCAGTGCTGCAGGCCTGCTGCTGTGAGCACGCCCTTCGGACAGACACCCACCAGCATCTCCCCTCTGCGCAGAAGCCTCCAGTCTCGGGGCCTCGAGAACAAAGCTCCCCCCACCCCATGTTCTAGGCTCTTCCTTCTTGAGACGCTCTGTCTCCTCGACAACCTCGCTGAGCCTCCTTGATCTCCTGTCCCCGCATGTCCTCTCTGCCCAGGTCACCACTGGGGGAAGGCAAGCTGCCCCATACTGTCTGCTCCCCGCAGGAAAACATGTTTACTTTGCCTCAGTCTTGGAATCGCCAAGCCTCTCCGGGCCCCCTTTGGAGAGCCTCGCCTGCGCGGAATCAGCCCTGCTCTCCCGGGTCAGTGCTGGGACCCATTTCTGGGCCCCCGGGGCACCGAAATGCATGCTGCTCCTGTGTGTGGACATCTCTACTCTCCTGTGAGCTCCTTAAGGACCAGGTGTGTCTTCCTTCCCCGCTCCCTCCCCCGGTGTATGAAGCACAGCCTTCTGCATATTGTAGCTACTCAATAAATGCTTACCAAGTTTACTCTAAATCACTTAAGCAAAAAAAAAAGAAAATATCCCTGCCCTTTGGTTTCCGTGCTCTAGCCTTTGCTGTGAATGGCTTCTGGACAAGTAAGGCAGAAGACCACGCGGTCTTAGTGCAAACGTTTATCTAGTCCTGATTCTATCACACACTGGAAGGTTTCTTTGCAGGCCAGGTTCAGCAGATGGTCGCCAGACAGCGACAGGGACCTCGCTCCCTGGGAGACACAACGCTCCTTTAAACGCCTGAGTGGGCATTGCTGTGTTGAGCCGACATCCTTCCCGTCCTTGAAGTGCCTGCTCTCGGGAGCGGTGCAGCACGAATATAACCTCTTCCTGAAGGCGGGTGCTCCACCAGCCAGGAGCCAATCGTGAGGGCGCCCCTAAGCCCTGGACCCAGCTCTTCCAATCTTTCCACATGAGCCATAGTCTCTAGGTCTTTCACCGTTTTCTTCTCATCCCGTCCTCAGGAACACCTTCTGGATGTCCTCCTGTTGGCCAAGAGCCCTCCTGATGGGAGCTGCAGTGAACACAGTGCTGCCACCGAGCCCGCTCGAGGACCCGGGAGGAATGAATCCCTCCTGATTCAGTACTCCAAACCTGAGCTACAGCCAGGTACGGCGGGGCGCTCCTTATTAGCCACAAATCACACTGTGGGCGTATCATTAATAATTACGTCTTCAGATCTTCCAGAGCTGACATGCATGGACATTATTATAAACAGACTAGAACCAAACGTAACAGAAACATGAACCAAGCCCTAAATGCACGGCTTGGCAGGTGTCCTGGTGACATTTTACTACCGATTTTCCAATCGTGACTTGATGCAGTCGACGGTTTCGCTATTGTGTGGAATTTTACTGGTTCAATACTCTGGAGGTGTGGATTGTGTACCTCCCACCCCGTCTCCAGTGGGGGCCCAGAAAAAGACCCCACATGTGTCTCCGCGTGCTCACCTCGCCTAGACGGCCCATCCACTGGGTGGAAGGATGGCTCGCATGGGAAGTGGTTTTCTCTGGCCTGTCTTGCAGAAACTCTCTCTAATTAGGTCAGCAAGTCTGATGACGGGAATTAGGGCCATCCAGGCTCCACAAGCACAGTAATTCAATTAAGCATCAACAGGACCTGACTCTCTGGGCAGTAACATGATCTTGGTTCCCCAGTGAAAACGGTGAGCAGACAACAACGAGATTACCGGGGTCCTGGGGAAGCAGCAAGAGTGCTGGGAACCTAATTTGGGGGGAAACATGGAATCCAGCCCCTTTGGCGAATGTGCTAATTATGATAAGGAGATGTGGCAGTGATTAACGGGCCGGGCCCTCCCAGTGGAAATGTGAAAACTTCTGCAAACGACCAGAACTGTGTTCACAGCAGAAATAGGAGAGGGAGGGTCTTGACCGAAGTGTTAACATAAAGTGCTTTTTTGTATCCTTGTGGATGAGGGTGACCAAAAACATATTTTCGAAACTTAAGATTTCCTTTCTGGTTAAAAAATTCCTAAAAATTAAGGGAAAAATGTTAACATAATCCTTGTGCTCAATACAGGACATATTTTTGACAGTGCTTTCCTTCCCCAATCCGTCCACTCTATTTCACCGTCTTTGGTGGTTGAGAGCTAACACCAATTAATCAAGAACACAAAATTACGCAGTTTCACGTTTTGCAAAAAGCAGAGTAACTACAGCACGCTTCTGAATACCTGCACACTTCTGAAATCAGTACACTTTGGGTCTTGGTCCTTTCCTGTAACCCTCAAAATGCGTAACGTTGGCAAGACATTCATGAGTAACTGACTCTTAATAAAAAAGATTATCCTATCTTCTTCAATTATTCACATTTTAAAATAATTCTGAGGCCCCAAATAAGGCTTATCAATGGGACCACTTCAGAGCAATCTTCTTTTAGATTTAACCGTGTTGACATTCCTACAAGGTTTGGAACAAAAATACAAAACTGTAAGCTTTCGCCTAAAAGTGGATGGGAGCAAAGCTCTCGCTTCTAAGGCAGGAAGAGCCCTGGTCATCATCTAGGTCAGCATATGTGATCTGAAATGACGTTAGAGCCTAACAACGTCTAAGCAGTCTGGGTTCTGATCCGAGGACACGCCATGGCGGCAGTAACAGAAAGATGCATTTCACTCACCCTCGCAGAAGTTTGAAAAGCATGCAACCCAGGGAGAACCAGTCGGCACTGCTGTCATACGCTGTCCCCTTCTGCAGGACCTCAGGAGCCATGTACCCGTGGGTGCCACTAGGGAGAAGAAAGGGCACACGCAGTTATCAGAGCACGCCCACGTTATAAAATAGTTAACAGCCCAGCCCAGAGGTTCAATGTCATTTGTTGGACGGCAGCAGCTGTAAGCAAAGGGGAGGCGACAATGGGGATTCCACACAACATGATTCATGGAACAAAACAACCTTTTCTGCTTTAATTAGTATAGGAATGAATATAAATACATTACAGTACGAGAGAAATATGAAAACATGCGAACTCCAGTCTCAGAGGGGATATCTGAGCCACATTAGTCTTTCTGCACTACAGCTATGAAGAGGTCTACCGCCTGTTTCAGAGCTCTTGTGAGGACGTGCTAAGGGTGGGGGTGAGGCCGGGGGAGGGGGAAGATAAGCAGGTGCCCACAGGTGCTGCCCTGGACCTGAAGGGATGGGGCCATCCCTCCTGTGTGGCGCCATCTCCGTGCCAAGGACCTGAGCAGGCACACACTGAGGGCAGGGGCTACTTACTAACATGGTCAGAGACAGACCCCAAGGGCGTGGGAAGAGGTGAGGGGCACAGGCGGACAGGTACAAAAATGGAGAAATCCCATGTCCGGTTTTGAGGGCTGCCGACAGATCCAAGGACCCCGCTAATCAAACAAGATGGTTTCCAGGAAGTTGAGAAGATTTGGGAGGACAATAATTTTATCTTGATTTGAACTCTTCTGCAACTCTGAATCCCCTCCTGTCACTCCATTCACCGGCCTTCCTTTAGGATCTGAGCGCACACTGTTCCTTCTAGAAGAGAGGGAGTTCGTGGGGGCTTTCAAAGATGCAGCCCAGAAGGGTTCCTGCGACAGCGAAGCCTTCACACCCGTCCACCCTCACTGACCTTCCTGGACAAGATGGGTGCTCAGACAAGCCCTCTATCGCTTGGGGTTTCCGTGCGGATTCCACGCGCCTAAGGGGTTTAGAAGGCTGCTGGCACAAAAGAACACCTCGATCCATGTCAGGGGTGTTAATCTCTAGTCTTACTTTATTAGAATCACTTCTAAGTTATGCTCACTGAGAATCTGCTCAGAAAAGTGATCCAGGATCAGCACTGGGCCCAACGCTCTCTGTCTGAAGAGTTCCCACTTTGGAAGATGGCTCTCAAGTAGTAAAAATGGGCGCTGGTCCACCACGGCAGGCCCAGCACGTGGATGAGCTCCACTGTCTGGAATCCAAAGTCTGACCGCATCAGGCCAGCCAGCCATGCTGTGAGGGCATGCAAGGTTTCTAGGAGGGGCATCCACACAGGTCTCGGGGAAGCGTTCATTTCAGCCTGTGATTCCTGGGATCAAAACCCACTTCCGGAAGGGGACAACGGTGCAAGGACAAAGGCAGGGGGCTAAACTGACGCCAGACCTCCCATCGTGTGGCTTTCGGATCATGGTGATCAGATGGCGGCAACCACTGCTCTACGGCGGCAATGACTACGGCGGCAACGACTGCTTCCTGACATTTCCCAGGGAAGATCCAAACTACGTGGAATCCCGAAAGAACAGCTGCAGGTTTCTGAGACTCTGTGGCCCAAGACACAGCTTTATGTTCTTGGAGAAAAGAAGCTGGAACTCCAACCCAGCACTGGTCATTTGTTCAGTCCTGAAAGTCTTTGTTTTCTCGGGGCTACTGCACAGTTAACTTTCAGTTTACAGTAATTCGTGAGTCATTCAATGGATCCACTCAGTCGAAGCCCAAATCAAGAAACTCAACCGCAGCACGGCTTGTAGGTGGACCAGCTCGGTGAAGCCCAGGAATCACGGCTACAGCTTTGAAAAGACTTGAGGAACCACGTCCCGGGTGAAATTCTGGCCAAAAGCGCTCATCGGGTCCGAAGTTGACCATTTCATAGCTTCAGGGAGTTCACCCATGAAGGCTAAGGAGTCCAAGCTCTGGAGTCAGACAGGACAGGACTTTAACTCTAGCCCCACCAGCTGCCAGGTCTGTGACCCTGTTCAAGTCCCTGGGCTTCTCCCGACTTCAGTGTTCACACCATGAAGTACATCACTCCACCTGTAACCTCTGGCGTTTCCGTGAAGGTAAGAGCATATTCAAAGCAGCTGGCCTCGCATGCCTGGGGCAGGGGATGTTTAGCCGGTGACACGGTGAGCACTGCAGCTACTGGCCCACCGCCATCCGCATGCCGGTCACTTCCTAGACGGCCAGCTCGAGCGTGTCCCCAAGGCACTGCCCACACCAGCCAATGGTGCCTAAGAGCTTGCTGCAGTCAACAGCGGACTTGGCCTTCACAACACTCTAATGAAATAAACACCACCGTCATCTCCTCTTCAGAGACGGGAGGGGGGGGGCGCATAATTTGGAAGCGGATTCAAACCCAGATCTGCTGCCTCAAAAGCCTTTGTTCTTGGCCAGGAGATGATGCGCTTTTAGAATGGTGGCCTCATTATCATCATGCAAGCATGGAAACCAACCTTCCTGATCCTACCCCTTTCCACAGCTGCTGGTGGAGTCCCAGAACAGCCCCCCTCTCGGAGCTGACCGGTGAATTACCCTAGGAAGTGGGTGCAGCTCTGCAAGGAAATGAATAACCCCATCGCTGAGAGTTAATTCCTTTGCAAGATGAACTCTTCTGAGCTCCTGGATTCGCCTTCTGTGGAGGCTACACTAAATTGAAGAAATTAGCATACCAAATAGCCACTGCATTAAAAATTCAAATGGCCCTCTTAAAAAATCCTAATGAACTTGCTGAGAGAAGCTTATGCAACCATAGGTTCTAGCCTAATAACTGTAAAGTGCTGGCGAAATGCTGAGGCCATTATCACCGGACCCCAGATTCAGCAGGAAGGGAGAAGCCTGTTTGTTCAGGGCTTTAAAAGGGGACTCGGACTTAACTCATCAGGTACTGCGCAGAGCCACTTTACCTCTATGCCCACCGAAGGAGGGTCTGGGGTTGACTTTCTGCCTGGATGAGTGAGGTGAGACCCCCCCGGGAGTTTCTTCAAGCCCACTCAATACGGAGATGAATGTTAGCTCGAGATGGACAATAAAAACGTAATTTCAAAAGATGTCAGTACTGAGAGTGATACAATTACAGAAAAAGAAAAAAAAAGACTAAAGCGGCACTCATCTGCTTTTCCACAAAATGCACATGTCCGTGCTTTCCACCCTCATAAACCGAGTCTGAAGGAACAGAAATGAAAACCAGTGTGAGTCTCCTCCTGCTTCTGCAGAGGCCTGGGATGATGGCTGTCCCTCCCTGGAGGAGGGTGTGTGAAGGGGTCAGGGCCTGGCTGAGGGCTGCAGGGCAGGGGGTTCCTTCCACACGGTCTGTTGGAAGACGGATGTAGTTAATGCTCAAGTCTAACAAGGCCTGCAAGCAGATGATTTGTGTTTTTAATTAAAAAAAAAAACCAAAACTCCTAATTTCCCTTCAGGGGAAAAAAAAGTCACCTTGAAGAAGGAGAAAGTAGATGGAGAGAGATGCTTGAGCTCTGGGCCTCAGGTGCCCCTGCACCTCCCCGGGCACACGGGCTTCCCTTTATCCTTAGGACAACGGCAGGGATTTAGTATTGCCTCTACTCTGTAGAGGAGAAGGTGGAGGGTCAAGCAGGTAACCTTACTGACTAGGGACCTACAGCAGGCATGGGCTCTGGTCTGCGGGGAGGCCCCCCTCTCCCCCACAGACACCCCGGCCCCTGGGATTGCGCTGTGGGCGCATCCACGCTCCCCGAAGACAGAGGAGGTGCACCCCGCTCATCTCCGCACCTATAACCAGGGGGGATGGGACCTGCCCCTGTGCCCAGCATTACCACATGGGGACAAACCACCCCTGGCAAGGAAAAGCGGGGGGAGTAAGTGAGCAGACTGGGCTGAGCCAATCACGGCGTCGCTGTAGAGAAACAACAGTGAACAGTGAACAGAGTCGATGCGCTACTCACACACTTGCATGGGGCTTCTTTTTGGAAAAGTCACAGGCGAGCCCGAGATCAGATATCCTGACATGTCCGTGCTCATCCAAGAGAATATTTGCAGGCTGAAGGGAAAGACAAGATGATCTTCAGGAGTTCCCAAACTGTCATCAGCTTTGAGAATTTCTACAACCATAGGCGTGTGGTATCTTATCGTTTTATCTCAACACGAATTCCGCACGATCACATCCAAGTTGGGTACGGCAGTGAGAGTCACACTTTCCGTGCTCAAATCCCGGGGGAAAGTGGCAATGACAGACACGAAGGAGACTACTCCTGAGATAACGAGACACCAGGCAGGGAGCTTGCAAGGGGGAGGCACAGGGTTCATCGGAGTTAAAAAGCACTTCCTTCCCCCGCCCTCCCCAAAGCTGGGAAGAGCGGAGGGCCAGAGCCGTGGCCTCTGCCGGCCTCTCCCCGCAAAGGAAGGGAGTCGAGCCCACCCACTGCCCGGCGTCTGTGAACCACAAAGGCCTCAGGCAATGAGCCCATGAGGCACAGGACAGAGAGGAATCGCAGTAGCAGGTGCCACCACGGACATAAGAAATCCACACATTCCAGACCACCACACCAATCCCACGAACGGCACCTGCTCCTGCGGGCAGAATCAGAACCCGGGACCTCACCAAACGACCCAGGATGACTCTGACCTCAACTCTGATGAAATGCATCTACTGAAATTAGATTTAGCAGGCATAAGCACGGAAAACAAAGCTCCTCTTCCTAATATACATTGAATTACAGTCATCTTAATATTTTTCTGCGGGAGATCAACTATTGTTTTGCTTGCAATAAAAATGAATGGCATGCTCTTATAAAGCTGAAGGATGAATAATCATGAGTGACTAGAATTCAGTTTGAATAGAAATTAAGTAATACCACTGCCTGAACAGCTTCAAAGAAGAAACAAAACAACAAAAAATACAGCACAAAGATGGTGAGAGACCAGTTACAGCTCTAAATTAGACTGTATTACAATAGCACGTCATGGGTATTTAGCATGTAGTCTATTCTTCTGCAAAAACTCGCAGGAGGAGACAAAATTGTCCTGCGCCAACCAGTGTCTAATTATTTCTAATTCAATGAAAATACATTTTTTTCTTCTTCATGCTCAGATGAAAACTAAGGGGATAATTTTGTAACACTGCAGAAAGCTTTAAATTTTACAAAGTGTTTTGTGACAAAGTAAGAGGCTCAAAAATAAAATATAATATTTTAGACTCTTAGAAGGCAACCTTACAAAGCGAAGACAGCTAATCAAAACAGAGCCGCTCCTGAGAAAAAGGAGCGTAACCTGCACATTTCAGTGGGGTACAGTGGATTTGTTCGAGAAGGAATCTGAAAGAGAAGGTGAACACCTCCCCTCACAGTGTTTTCACCTTGTTGAGGAACAGCCTCTCCTGTCAGTTTCCTCCTCATTATTATGTGCACATTTCTATATTTGAGCAATCATTTCTACAATTTGTAAAAGTCCCTTTTATCTCAATCCCCGTCTTCTCTCGATGAGTGGCACCACGGAGGTACTGAGCAAACTCCTAGCTCTGAGTGCAGAACCAGGACCGAGCACGTGGTCTGGAAGGGAGAAACTGGAATAGACTCAGTGCATTTTTCCCAAGCCCAGAGAGAGTAAGAATAAAGACGCCCAGACATAGCAGTCTGGGGCCCCGCAGCTCAGGGACCCAAAAATCTGTTCGTGATTTTGAAATTACTAAAACAATGTGAAACCCTCAGAGGGGCCGTTAGGGGAAGTTCTGCCTCCTACGAGCTAGGACTCGGCCATTCTGCATCTCGGCTCGCCCATGTGCAAATCCCGGAAGACACATGCTCTCTGCTTTTCATCTCTGTGCATCAGCGACTCTAGACGTGGCCAAACCAGCTGCTCAGTGAGCATTGAGTGCACTGCTGTCAACTGTCACATGAGCAATGCCCAGAAACTCCCACCTTGCTTTTCATTAATTCGTTAACAATTTTTGAGTTAGTGTGTGTGCTGCCCCGGCAGGGGACCAGGGGCTGAGCTGCCAGTGACGACGAGGAAGGAAAGGAGGGCCTGGCACCGAGGTTAGAGTCTGGACAGATGGACATCACACAGATGTGACCTCACTGGCGCTGAGAGGAGGGAAACGGCAGGTCCTATGAAAGAGAAGAGACCGCCTGGAGCCCCAGGACCACATGCCTACTGGAGACAGGAGACAGAGTGCCTTACCTTCAGATCTCTGTAAACCACAAACCGACTGTGCATGTGTTCCAGCCCCAGGATGATTTCAGTGGCGTAAAACCGCATCTCCTTCTCCGAAAACACCCCGTGCTGTGCAAGGTGATAGTGCAGGTCGCCCCCTGGAATCAGAGACGCAGACGTCACCTCAAAATGGGTCCGTTCACAGGCAACAGAAACTGTTGTCGTCCTAAGTTGTTAGGACGCAGTTGAAAAAAGGGTGAATTTTGCTTCTGCTTTGTCTTGGACTTCTGCAGCTTGAGGAGACACTTCAAGAAGTAGAGAGGAATCTCCAACATTAGGAGCCTTTCACGCGGGGACGGCCGGGACAACATACAACACAGCCGTCGCTCTCAAACTGGGAGGCCAGCTCCCAGATCCACCTAGCCAGGGGGAGAGGGGGCGGCTAGGTTTTCTGCTCTGCATATTTACATCCTGTCTAATAACAGGGCCAACCATGGAATGAGGCAGCAGAAGGCTCAGCGACTGACTCCGTGGACGACAAAGAAAGCAGCACACAGAGAAACAAAATCTATCGCTAGGTATCTGGGAGACAGATGCAGTAAAATTTTAACAGGTGAAATCTGGGGAGGTGGGTATTTGGGTGTCCCCCGTAAAATTATTTCCATTTTTGCCCCATGTTTGCAATTCTTCATAATAAAATGTTGGAAAAGGCAATAATCATAGGGGCTCAAGTTACACAGGCAGAGAATGTAACCAACAAACAGGGTAGGGGAATGTTGGTGCAGCCTCTGGTGACCCAGAAAGACTAATGCTAGCCAACTTGAGGGCCTTTGCTTTTGCTTACGTAGCTCCCCTTTCATGCACACGTGTTCCTGTATAACCACTGGTGGATGAAGACATAAACGATTTCCGACACCCCAGAGGCTGCCTGGTGCCCTGCACCCACGCCGGGTTAGGCCGAGAGGACTCCGTTCTGACCCCTCCCCGTCCATGAGCTTTGCCTGTTCTGAAAGTCATGTACGTGGAACCACACTGGAGACATGCTATGGTATCTGGCTTCTTTACCCATGATTACATCTGGAAAATTCCTCCATGTTGCTGAATAGCCCTAGTTTTAAGTCAAACCCTCAGAACATAAGAGAACTTCAAATGAACGTCCAAAAAAATAGATAATTCATTTGTTGTACGATATGCATTTCATATCAAGCTCTTGTTACTAAAAACCCTCTGAATATATACAGTGTCACCTTCTAGTACTAGAGAACTATTTTTCTAGCTAGCACTTTCTCAGCATTTGCAGGGTCATCATTCATAGCTTAAAAGACCAATGGCTGGCTGGGCTGGGCTTAGGGTACAGAAGGCTTGGCCTGAAGCCATCTGGCCCATAGCCAGTCCTTCAAAGTTGGTTTCCGAACACACTTCTATCTTTGGCTTATGCTCTTATGAGGCATTTCATTCCTAAAAGTTGAGGGTCAGGAAACAAGCTAATTAAAGATCCAGGCCAGCTGCATTCCAGAAAATGAAGTTTCACTCTGTGTATTTTATGAAAGTCTTTTCCAGAAAATGCAACTTCCTGGTGGGAGACGATGAGGGCCAGAGGGCAATGGCGGTCAACATTTTAAAATGAATTCTAAGGGAAACTTGAAGAGTTGGAGGTTTTTAAACTTCAGGGGGACCCCCATTACCCAAAAGGGCCCAAACCACCAGGGTGCCTAGGTCAGCATGCGCTGAGGCATCACGTCCTGGAGAAGTCTTTCCCTGTGTTCGGACTTCCTGTGTGTCGCTCACCGTTCATCAGATCCAAGATGAAGCAGAGTTTATCTGGAGTATGGAAGGCGTAGGTCATGCAGACAATGAAAGGACAGTCCTAGAGAGAAAAAGCAAGAGTTTGTAAGAAAAACAAAAGGTGCCCCGGGAAGCACCTGCTACCTGCTACCAATCTCCTTCCACAGCTCTTCTCGCCTGCACTGTCCCCTGTGTGGTGAGCACAGACCCCTCCGTGGTACCCTTAACAGTCCCCGCATAACAGGTCAGATAACAGGACAAAATGCGTAGAGACAGAGCATTACTAAGTGGAACAGATGGACTCAAGGGTCTCATCTCTCTCAGATTCATCCATGACCCTTTTATCTGCATCTTCTTGAAAGGACCCAGATTCTACAGCAACCTTTTACCGCCTTGCTAGTCTTTTTGCTGGTCTACATTTTTGTTCTGGTCAGTCAAATATCCATTTCAGTCTTGGATTTTGATGTTGTAAGAACCATACTACAGTGGGAGAAGATATCTATATTACTGTCTTGAAACATTGAGCGAACAGAGAAGGGGATTCAACTAGCTTTTCCAAGGGGAAAAATATACCAGGATCAGGGACTGAATAACTCAATTGTAAGTTTTCCCCCGAGTAGTCTAGAGATTCCATGCAATTCTAACTAAAATGAATATCGACAAGCTGATTCCAAAGTACATAGCTAGGAGAAGTAGAGATGCCCTACAAGAAAAACAAGGCTGGAAAAGTTACATCACCAGGGATCAAGACTTATTATAAAGCAACAGGAAATCAGACAGTGGTAGCAGCCCAAGAACAGCCAAACTGACCAAGAGAACGAAGCAGAGAATCCTACAATGGACTCAAGCATAAACGGTCCATTGGTTTGGGACAGAGTGACACGACAAGGCAGGGGGAAAGGATGGCCTTTCCAATCGACGGCACTTGAGCAACTGGGTATTTGTATAGGAGGACATGAGGAGCCACCGTACTCACACCACACACTAAAGTCAGCTCCGGGGCCATGAAGATCTAAACAGAAAACAATGAAGCTTCTAGAGGAAAACAAAAGAGAGTATCTTCATGACCTTAGGGTAAGCAAAGGGCACCAAAAAGCACTGACAGTAAAAATATTGCTAAACTGGACTACAATAAAATTAAGAACTTCTGCTCTTCAGAAGATACTATTAAGAGAGCAAGAAGGCAAGTCACAGAATAGGCGAAAGTTATTGTAATCCATGAACACATAAAGGACTCATATTTAGAATATACACGGAACTCTGGTAAACTGATAAAGATAAAGGCAAACAACCCAACAGAACAATGGCCAAAAAAAAAAAAAAAAAGGCAGTGGTGAGTAATCATGATAGTAATCAATTAATTTAAAAACTGGGCACTTCCTGTAAGAGAGTCCCCAGTAGCTTCCAAGCCTCTGAACAGATGTGGGACCACACTGGTCCCCAAGGAGATGTGTGACTGCAATGTGCTATCACTAAAACCCATGAGAATGCCTAAACTAAAAAGACTGACAATACCAAGTGGTTGGAGAGCTAGGGCGGCAATGGAACTCCCACGTACGGCTTCTGGGAGCGCACAGCGGTACAGGTGCTCTCGCGCCCGGTGCCAGCTGCCGAAGCTGAGAGCCCGTCTGCAAACCCGACGAGCCCGCATTTCCACTCCTGGGTATAGCCCTCCCAGCAACCTGGGCTTCTGTGCACCAAAGAGACCAACCTGCGCATTACAGCACTACTACAGCCCGACCCGGGGAGTGACCGGGCTGTCCGACCATATGAGGGCAGATGCATGGACTGAGGTCTGTGTGTGCAGGCAGCACAGCCAGCAAGCCCTTCCACAGGGGCTAGACAGGAACAGTCTTCACTTTTACGGGGCCCATGCATCTCGGCTCCTTCTTCCTTGTCTACCTCCTACAGGATCGCTTAAGAATTTAAAAACCATTCCTGGTTGATGGGCTGTACGGACACAGAGGCTACGAGGCAGCTGTGGTCCATGGGCCTCGCACAGCTTGCTGGCCTCCGCGGTGCAGCCGCGGGACGCCCCGCTGCCGTGCGCAATGATCGGGACGGACCTCGCACACAACACTGAGCGACAGAGGCCACAGAAGAGTGTACGTTCAGACAAAGCCCAGAAATAGGCAAAGCTAAACTATGCTGTTAGATATCTGGGCAGTTGGGGCGCCTGGGTGGCTCAGTGGGTTAAGCGACTGCCTTCGGCCCAGGTCATGATCCCAGAGACTCGGGATCGAGCCCCACATCGGGCTCCCTGCTCGGCGGGAAGCCTGCTTCTCCCTCTCTCACTCCCCCTGCTTGTGTTCCCTCTCTGGCTGTGTTTCTCTCCGTCAAATAAATAAATACAATCTCTTTTAAAAAAGAAAAAGAAACAAAGAAATCTGGGCAGTAGTTTCAGCCTGGGTGAGGAGTAGGTGACCGGAAGGGGCACAAGACTTCTGGCATACGGGTCTCTTTCTGTCCCTTGACCTGAGTGCTGACACAGAGTATGTTCCCTGGCGAAACTTCATCAGTGCTCACCTGGATCTATGACCAGGTCTGTTTAGCCTCCTTATACCCAGAGTGTACACTCGCCACTCACCTGATTCAAATAAAAACTGGTCTAAAAAAAAAAATCTATATCCACTTTCTTAACAGAAACAAAAAATTATTAAATTCCACAGGAAATATTCAAGTTTCAGCAAAATAATCTGTATAATGAATGTGCATTGTCCAAATGTCTATTTTAAGGGCAGACCAATAAATCTGAGTTAGTACCTTTCTATACCAGAGATTCATGAACTTAATTCAATTTCCATATATCTTCCAGACGAAGTCACTCCAGAACGAATTACAGATTTCATTTTGTGATCACCGAGTTTGCCTTAAGGTGCTTTTGAGGTGCTGGTAGTGACTACTGATTTCAGGCCTGATTTTGCATTAATAGGCAAAATAAAAGTGCTTTCCTTTTTCTGTTAAAAGCCACATGGGGGTAAGAAGAAAGCCATGCGGCCTTTTCTGGGGGGTCGGGGATGCCATCCCTCTTGGGACCACACAGGGAACCACCTTTCTCACGGCCTGCTGAAGAAGGTGCGCTCTGCTCCTTCCTCAATGGGGTTCCCCACACACTCCAGTTCCTGATTCGAAGTGAGATTCAGAGGTCGTGCGCAGAGGCTGCGGGAGCCAGAACTTCAGAAGGCTGGACGTCCTGCTCGGCTAGAGACAGCAACTGTACTCGCTTCACCACGGAGACAAGTGGACCCTGCCCAGGGGTATTTCTGAGCAGAATGGGATAGGATTTCTCTAATGGTAGTTCTGAGGAAGCAGCGAAAGGTGCCAAAGGTCCACTTGAGATCTTAGGTTATTAAGATGGAACATGAGCGGTCCATTTAGAATCGCAGGCTGAGTATGAAGGGCCCTTTAAAAAAAAAAAATCACCTGGTCTAACTTGTTTATTTTTAGGACAAGGACTTGAAGGCCCTAAAAAGGGGAAATGACTTGCCTGAGGTCACAAAGAAATCTGGTAGCCAGCCAAGATCTCAGCCCCAAGTCTGGCCTCATCCAGGGTGCTACAGATGCTGCTTACAAAAGCGGGGTTTCTGAAGCAGTGGAGGAGGAAAGCTCAGCTAACGGGGTAGATGCGGCTGTCCCCGCACTGACTCAGTCCCTGGCCTCCCAGGTGCTGGGCAGACACCGCACCGGGTCTCCTGTGAGGCTCGAGACACAAAGAACCAAATACGGACCAATACGACACAACAGGCAACAATTAAATGATGGTGTGGGTACAGTTCCCAACATACTCGTGTCTTGCCTTGATTATCAGTTAAAGGCAGTAAGAACCAGCGGATCTTTCGGAGGTCGCCCCTCGGCGAAGATTCCCTACAGGTCCCCAGCAAAGCAGCCCGTATTTGGTAGCGCCTCGCCGAAACCGTGATCAAATACACCACAAAGTAGTCAAGAAAATTCTCCACCCTGCAGTCAGAGGAAGGCGTGTGTGATCTCCCTGCCTCACTTTGTCTCCAACCGCCCGTAAGATTTTTTTCTTAAATCCTCAGAGCCGGGCCTCGAAAGCTCTTGTTGGTTTGGTTTCTCGCCGCTGTCCAGCTTCATCGCGTGCGACTCGCCATCACTTCAGACCCCAGCTTTGTTGCCCTTCCCGGAAGTCTTCCAACCCTCCTGAGGTGCTGAGGACCCAGTCACGTCTGGCGCCTCTGGTGACTTCCGAGGGACATCCATCTAGGCACTCCGGTATGGCTCGAGCAATGAATGAGGAGGACTTCCAAGGACACGACTGTTTCATGAAGGTGCTAAATGCTCTTTCCCAGCTACGGACATACTTATCCTGGTTCTGAAACTTGAAGATTCCCCTTTTTACTATTCTATGATTACAGCATCAGACCGGGAACAGTACCTCCCACTGCCTTTTTGAAAGGTCAGGGAAGGAACACTCAATTTGAGATTGGAAGGAAAAACAAAAAACTTGCAGTAAAAAGAAAACTATAATGAGTGACTTCAAGCTCAGGTTCATGCCAACACCCTGGGAAACCATGCTGATTCAGGCTGATCTGAAGTTTAACCTAGTGAGGCCATTTTAAATGAAAGATCATTTTTAAAAGCCCATAAAATGTGGCCTTTGATTAGTGAAAGAGAGAGAGAGAGAGGAAGAGAAAAAGGAAATTCCAAATAGCTTTATTAGAACTCTTTTAGTTAAACTATATATATTGTTTTCCAAAGATTTTGTTTATTTATTTGACAGAGAGAAACACAGCCAGAGAGGGAACACAAGCAGGGGGAGTGAGAGAGGGAGAAGCAGGCTTCCCGCCGAGCAGGAAGCCCGATGCAGGGCTAGATCCTTGGTCTCCAGGATCATGACCTGAGCCGAAGGCAGTTGCTTAACCAACTGAGCCACCCAGGCGCCCTAAATTATGATAATCTTTTACTTCAGCAGCAGATGACCTTCCTAAAACTGCTAAAAACTAATGCTAGGATTATATAAACCATAATAAAATAAATATATGTGTAAACAAAAAAACAGGGAACCTCTCAGGTGATAACAAAAAAGGAACGACAAGGGGGTGCCTGGGTGGCCCAGTGGGTCAGGCGTCTGACTCTTGATTTTGGCTCAGGTCATGATCTCAGGGATCATGGGACAGCGCCCCTGTCAGCCTTTGCACTGAGCAGGGAGTTTGCTTCAGATTCTCCCTCCCTCCCTCCCTGCCCCTGTGCACACACTCTCGCTCTCTCTCTCTCAAATAAATAAATGAGGGCGCCTGGGTGGCTCAGTCGTTAAGCGACTGCCTTCGGCTCAGGTCATGATCCCGGAGACCCAGGATCTAGCCCCGCATCGGGCTCCCTGCTCGGCGGGAAGCCTGCTTCTCCCTCTCTCACTCCCCCTGCTTGTGTTCCCTCTCTCGCTGTATTTCTGTCAAATAAATAAAAATCTTTAAATAGATAGATAGATAGATAGATAGATAGATAGATAAATAGATAGATAAACATCTTAAAAAAAAACAAAAACGGAAGATTAGCCAGGGAGTCCACAGACTCGGCAAGGAAATTAACCCCTTTGGGTCTCAGGGGCCTTGCTTCCTAGTTGAAAGGGTTCTCTGATTCAGCATTAAAATCGGATTCCTTCATTCTTTGGGTGAGTTGATCCCATTTAGGACCCAGCTAGGGTATTTGGAGGTCACGCCCTCCCCAATACATCTCACCGCACATAAGCCTCCTTGGCTGGGTGTTTAATCTTAAATTCACATGTGAGGTACTCAGCAGGAGTGTGGCCACTCCACCGTCATTTCCTGCCTTCCCCTTGAGGCCCCGAGTCCCTGACCTCCTCTGGATGCCGGATGGCAGGCCGCTGGCGCACACTGGCATGCCCAGGTTGGACACTGAGTTTTTCTGGGTGTCTTTATATGCCTCTGCTGAAATAAATAAAAACCAAGGCTTTGCTCAGGGGTCATACCTTTCACCGCAAAAGAAGCCAGAATGGGGCACTATTTTGCAAAAAGACACAGGGTAAATGTTTTTGGCACGTGGTGAGCTAAAAACGCCAAGTGACAGACACATGCAATGTGCGACAGGTAGAAACATGGTCTTGGAAATGGGAATGAGCACAGCACACAGCACTTAAAAAAAAAAAGGCAGCAAGATAGATAACGATGAGGCTTCCCTCCGGTGGGTGGGGACAGACCCAGTGCAATCAGGCCCGAGTAACCAGCAAAGTGTCCTCTCTCTGTTTGTTTTCAGAGGTCGTGCTCCTGCCTTCTCCGGTCAGTCCTCCATCTCGCAGTCAGTTCTCAACTAGACTCAAGTGATTTCGCTGCTGCTGCCATGATTACTTCCTGCCCTCTCTGCAAGCATGTTCCACGAAAAGGAAGCCATGAACAGCCACTGATGGGAGACGCCGTGGGCGGGCACGATGATGGTCGTTGACACTGCTCTCACTCCCAGATTAAACAGAGATGATATGAGGATTACACACTATTTATATGAACTTAGTGCTGCTCTTCCCTGCTATAAATTCCAACCCACCCGGGAACTGGCTAGCTGCACAAGGGACCGGAGAAGAGTGCCTGCAGATAAAACCAACCAAGCAACGAACGCAGAAACAAGCAGCGCTCAAAACGGAATACTTACCCCTGTACTCACAAGAGACAACATAATTCGCTCGTTTAAGGCTAAGGTTTCTCCTTGTTTCATCTTGATCCTCTTCTTATCCAAGCATTTCATCGCATACCTAGAAACATAAATGTTATCGAGAAAAGCTGTATTGAAAATCTACCTAGGCTGCTTTAAGCAATGCACGTCTTACGGCGGAAAGTCTCTCAAGATCTGGGAAGTGTCTAAAAGAAGCAAAATGGTACCCAAATGTCATGCAAAAAAGAAAAAAAATTCTTTTTAACGTTGCATGTATTAAGAAAAAAAATTCAGTGCCTCCTCCAACAGGCAGAGCATACTTGCGCATTCCTTAGGCAAGGGTTGCGCACAGTGAGCTCCTTCCTAAGAGAACAGCGCGGAGGGCAGGGGACAGGCATGCCACGGTGGAGGAGCCTGACGAACATGACCTCAGGCAAACGGTCACGGTCAGCATCCGCAGCGATGAGCCATGTTAATGATGGGCACATGTGATGAGAATGGGCTTTTCTCTGGGGTCTTGCTTCCAAAAGCCCCCAACCCCAGTATAAGGGTGAGGAAAGCACACGGAAACTGGCAGAGTCTATAGCATCCCTGCCTGGGGCTCCTCAGAGCTGTCCAGGCCATCAAAAACAAGGGAAGTCTGCACAACCATTACAGTCTAAGGGAGCCTCAGGAGATATGATGAATCAAATGTAACATGGGATCCCAGAACGGAAAAAGCCATTGGATTAAAATGAAGGAAATCCAAATAAAGTAGAGATTTTAGTTAGTAAGAAGGCAGTGCTATTAGTTCATCTGTGGTGACCAGTGTAAGACAGGGGGATTGGTGTAGGCCAGGGGAGCAACCCATGCTGTCTTTGTACTTCTTTTCCAAACCGAAAACTATGCTAAAAAAGAAAGATTTCTTAAAAAAAAAAAAATCCAGCACTATTTACAATATTTCTATCATTATGTGAATCGACATTCCAATCCATTAAGACCATAAAGTAGAGGGATATAAATCAATTTGGTGAGATAAATTTTGTACGTATTGCTGCTGCCCAGGATTATATGTGTGTGTTGCAGGGGTGAGGGGGTCCGTGTATAATATTTAGCATTTAGGAACTGTGATTTTAGCAGTGGTGAAGATTTTGAGGGAGTATAGAGTGCAAGATTCCATAACACTGACAACCAGCAAAAAGGGAAGGCTTGTGCTCAAAAAGGCACATTCTAGAATGCTACTTTATTGATTTGTTTTTAATTTCTTTTTTTTTTTTTAAATAACATGAGGCTCGAACTCAAGACCCTGAGATCAAGAGCCACATGCTCTACCGACTGAGCCAGCCAGGCTCCCCTGATTTGTATTTAATCTTTGTATTTAAGTTATCCTGTTTCAAATAATAAAAAGAATCAATAAAATTTTTATATGAAAGTTAGTGGGGAAGAAACAGCTGACAATCAGCTTTTGGAAACCTTTGAAAAAACTCTATTAAGGAAATACACACATGTTAGCCGGCATTCTCTATAATCACAGGTTGGAGAAAGCAGGACAATTTTTTAGCAGAAAGCTGAAAAGAAATCCTTACAAGTGTTTCAGGGGCTTTAGAACTCTGTGTGCGTGATTATAAATCCGCACTGACGGACGACTTTCTAAGGCCCAGGTACATAGTATGGATGACTGTGTGGCTGTGAGAGGACCCAGAAAATCCACCTGCTTCTAGCTGAACATAACTTACAATGTGAGGGCTTAGAGCGAAAGAGACGGATGTTCAAATCTGCTCATTTTACCTACTGTTCCGGGAATTCTTCATAACAAAACCACCAGCAGAGACATTGATTTGCTTCATTATGGGATTGCATATTGAGAACATATGAAAACGAACAGTCAGTGGAATGGATCAGAGCACATCACTCAGGATCAGAGCCCCTCCATGGGGCTCCAGAAGTGGGACGAGAGACCTGTTTGCACTGTTCACTCATGTTCACTAACAGTGCTCACTAATACTGTCTGATCACTAGTACTGACTAAGGAAGAGGCAGTGGTCTGCATGCCTCACGATGTATTATCTCATCCAATTCTCACGATGAGGAAGCATTTCCGCGACCCTACAGGCCAGAAGGCAGAGGCCAGCTGGAGGCACAAACTTCCTGCAAGCTGGCTCTGACCTGGCCATGGGCTGCCGGGACCTGCCCTTGGACCGCCGGGCCATCCTGTCTCAGCAGCGCACCAGACTTCACTCCCCCGACGGCCAGACCCTGGGTTCACCCTGCAGGGGACCCCACAACAGGAAGAGGACCAGCGGGCGCACATGAGTGAAGGCAGACTTCAGCCCCCACCTAATACACATCATGCCCACGACCGGACCTGCCACAAGGCGACTTGGCAAGGCTCTTGGTGCCCAGTCCCAGGGAGGACCGAGCGGAGGCTGAGTGACAGCACCGGGCGGGGCTGGGGTGGCCGGGGGAGGCGGGCGCTGGAGTCGGGGACCCCAATTACTCCTTCTGACCCCGACAGTGGGGCCACAAGCAAGCTGCACAGACGACTGCACCTGGCCTCGGCTCCTACATGCCCATCACTTGATCACACCTGGAGTTCTGCGTCTATCAAACCGTATTTTCGCATTCTCCTTTGCTTCCAGATATGGGCTCACTTAAACAAACTCCTTTTATGTTTAAAAAAACCAAACACCTTTTCCCCCTGCACTCCTGAAGAACTCCATGACCATTCACCTTCCAGAAGAGGCTCACGCCTGGTCTGTGTGCACATAACGGGTTCACATCAACCTCCTCCTGTAAGATAAGCAACTAAGACGATGACGGAGCCCCGTGACCGTGACCCTCGTGGCAGGCAGGGCATCCTTCTCACCCACGCTCGAGCTACCCATCTAGGGAACCGACGCCTGGAATGCTACTCCACCCCAAAGTGCGCCTGCTCTAAATCACAGGTGGGTCACTATGTAGACGAGAGAATTCTCTGCAGCAGAATCGGACCAGGAGGCTAGACTTGGTCACCTCCAGATCCCGGGCTCCTTCACCCATGGCCTGAACCACAGGGGCTCAGGACACACAGTTCCTGGTTAAATTCCCTTTGAGCCCTAAGAAGTGGAAGTTCCAGCTGATCACATTTATAACACTTAACAAAATACAGCTTATTTCTTTCTGAAGGCAGGCACTTCAGGAGTAAGAGGATGGGCTTCCATAAATCGATGTAGGTATTTTCCTACTGATGCAAGCATACAACCCATGGAGAGCTTACATTTTTCCAGTGTCTGCTTTCCTGCAACCATACACTTCTCCGAATCCTCCTCGCCCAATGATCCTGTGTACGCTGAAATCATTCATGGTCAACTGTGAATTCAAACAGGAAATGGAAACACAGAGTTGCATTCAAATCATGTTGTTCTTTCCACGTGAGACATAGTTACTAAAACAGCAGCTGATACAGGGATCTGTCCTTTCCGTGAGTTACCGCTCTAAGAGATAAGATGCGCAAGGCGGCAAGACTTTCTAGAACCTCCTTCTGCTCCACCCTGAAAATGTACAAAAGGGAGGCAAACGGCCAGACAACAGGGTGGGAGATGAGTTAGATTGTTTTTCCCATCTCCTAAATGTTAGGTGATTAGACGTATACCCTGAAGACAAGGGAGTGTGAAACAGAGTGTCCTCAGCTACCCTGAAGACAGAAGTCTGGGAAGAGCTCAGCAATTCCAGGAACTGTCACAGTAGAAAAACAAAGGGCATCTACGCTTTCATAGTAGTGGACCCTATGATCAGAAAACACAATGCATGCTGGCCATGTGAATTTTTCATCGGTGACATCACGGAATAGTGAGGACTCATGCTGGGCATGTGAGCGTGAAACGAGACACTACATATGAGGAAAGGACATAAAGAGGCTTCATTCATAAGCGCTCTCCTCATGTCAATGTGTCAGCCATGCCCCACTTGCTAAGCAAGTTCAGTAGTCTCCGATGGCACAAAGGCAGACAGTGAGCCTGACCTTCACGGTGCTTTATGTGACCCGGCAAGTTAAGGGTCAGATTCCTGAAGGTTTCCCCCAAACAACCCTTCGCACACCACGTCTGCAGTCAGGTAACTGGGCCCAAGGGCTTCACATCCGATGCTCGGGGGACAGCAGGATGTGAGTACAGCAGGTCTGCTGAAAGAGTATACGCATCAGAAAGACCTATGGCTATGGGAGACAGAAACGATTTTCTGAGAAATGTGTTACTGCCCTGTTGTTTCTAAAATTCTGCCAGAAAATGCGAAAGAAAGAAGAAGTTTAAAAAAAAAAAAAAAGGGCTTCGGGGCGCCTGGGTGGCTCAGTTGGTTGAGCGACTGCCTTCGGCTGAGGTCATGATCCCAGAGACCCGGGATCGAGTCCCATATCGGGCTTCCTGCTGGGCGAGAGGCCTGCTTCTCCCTCTCTCACTCCCCCTGCTTGTGTTCCCTCTCTGGCTGTGTTTCTCTCTGTCAAATAAATAAAATCTTAAAAAAAAAAAAAAAAGTGCTTCTCCCAGTGGTACTGCAAGAAAAAAACGAAAAAAAAACTACACATACACACACAAAAAAAACCACTAAAAAAAAAAAAAATCCACTTATCTCTTCTTCACAAACCTATGTGAAAGGAGGAAATGTGAAGGGGAAAGTAAAAGAGGCTGTACCAAGGAAGGAGGGTTCTAAATATAAAGAAGGGGAAGCTCAGGAATTTCTGATGTTGAAAGCTGAAAGCAGATGAGACGTTCACAGGAAGTGCATGTTCGAAAGGAGCCTGTCTTAGAGGACTGCTTTTCTCATTCTCAGAGATAATCAAAGAGGAGATGAACCCTCGGTCTAATAAAAGATGTCATCATTTTTATTACAAGATTATACCCAGTAATACGAACGAGAAGGGACACTTAACTGGATGGCGAAAGCCACGGGCATGTGGGAAGTACATTATGTGGCGGCCTCTGTCTCTTGGCTACTATTTCTGGGGAAGGGTCAATCCCCGCTTAAAATACCCTTTCTTAAATAAATAAACACACTTTTATAGGACTCTGAAAAAAGAGGATTAAGACCCGAACTGTTTACGAGGCCGAGTACGAGAGGATGGCTTCTCCGCAGAGCTGCGGGCATGACATCTGTTCAGACAGCATATTACCCGTGGGAGCGTGCTCCGGGGTATCAAGTATTTTCTCACGAAGTGAAGCCAGAGGAAGTTTTTATTTTAAAAAATGGAAAGCATAAGAGGCTACTCACATGGATATTTAATTCTACGTTTTTCCACTGACAGAATCGAGTGAACTTGTCACTAAAAAAGAAGAGAAACAGTCACCGAAAAGTTGCATATCACATGAATCGGATCTAAAGAGCAATATTAAAGACAAACGAGGATGGCACCGCTCGCCCAGAGGGACGTTTCCTGCAATATCTTTTCACAAAGTCATCACTGGTCTTCGTGGCTTTCTTCTATGATTCGGGCGCAAGACGTCCTAGTTCCCTGACATTGTGACGACTGCTCTGGTCACACCTACTGGAAGCAGCGTACCCAAGGGGAGGCCTAACGGGGGCCCCACATGCACTTGTTTTAATAATGTATTTTATTTGATCCCAATGTGGAGGGACAATAATCTTTCAACGTGTATGTGATCAGTACAAAATGAGTAATGAGACCGTCTACATTCTTGTTTTTATACTAAGTCACGAAACCCGGTGTGCATTTCGCACTGAGAGCCCATCTTAATTCACGCTCAGTCATTTCAGTGCTCAGGAGCCACGTGGGGCTGGTGGCCCCCATACTGGACCACGCAGCTCTACGGGACAAAATATTTATCAATAACGGTATCAGCAGCAAACACCCAGACGGGGCTTTCCATGTGCCAGGCCCTATTCATGCCCCCTCCGGCCACAACACGAGCAGGTGAGATGAGCAGGAAAGACGGTGCCCGTTCTGCCGCTGAGGAGACCACGGCCTGGCCACGGTCACACCGTGAGAGAAGGGCTGGGGCTGGACCGAGTACTGAGTGCTGCTCAAAGATATACATGCTGTGGGAAGAAAAGTCCTCAGACTAGAATCACAAGATACGGTCATCCCACTGAGTGGATGTACTCCCACGATTTACTCATCTGTTCGATGAGTGCTTTGCTTTCCCTCTATCTAGAAAAATATCTATCTCCACAGCTATTTAATAAAGTTGTTATTTTCATTATGTTTATTAATGAGCAACACTGCATGGTATATCTTAAAACAATTCTTCAGAAACAATACATTGTACGTTAAAAAACAAACAAACAAAAGCTTTTTTCCAAAGAAATGCATTCTAGATTGAATACTCTTCAAAGGCAAAGAATATTCTTGGTGACTGCTGGATTTCACCTAGCCCCTGGCACAAGCCCTTACACAGGCCAGTACCCAGGGTTCTATGAATGAATGAATGAATGAATGAATGAATGAATGAATGAAAAAGAAAGGAAGAAGGCGAGAGAGGGAGAGAGTACTTATCAAGTGCATGGTCCAAGAATCACCAGCATTACATCAGAATGCCTTAAGGCATCTAACTATCCCAGTTGCTTGGGGAGTGGGGGTTCATTCAATATGCCATCCAAGGATCTTTTAAAAAATATTTCTGAGGCCATATATTTATATATTTCTGATGCGAATATAATCAAGTGGAAAAGCAAAAGCATTCTTTGTAATTATGCAATAACTTTTATCAATGAATCTAAAACGATGTTTACAGAGTGCTTCACTGATCTCCCCATCATCTCTGTGAGGTTGGTAAAATAAATTCTATTTTGAGCATTTCTGAGAGCAACTTCAGATTCTTTTCTTTCTTTCCTTTTTTTAGTGCAAAAGGAAAACAACATTCGAGTGTTCTCTGTGCTTAAAAATCTATGGCTGTCACTCTGAAATTCACCTGGTGTTGGGCTGACTCATACCCGCCGTGTCCCTGGATTCTGGGGCTCAGAGCTGGCAACGGGGCGCTGGTGGTCTGGCACGTCTTACAAACTCGCAGACTAGCTGGCGAGGATGAACAGCCACAGAGGGAGAACTATCCTGACGACCGAGAGGGAGTCAAAAGAACCAAATCCCAGCACACACCCTCCCTCAACACACAGAGGACACGTCCAAACATGCACTTTGTCAAATACAGGTTTCCTGGAGCCAGTTCTTCTTCAGGAAGTCCAGATGGCCCGGGGTGTCCGGGCTCAGTCATGGGTCCACGCGGGTTCCCCGAGTGTTATTTCCGGTCAATGCCTAACTACCAGAATGGGCACCTGGCAGAGGAGGTCCTGGGGCTGAGAACAGAGCAGAGGCGGGGCAACGCAGGGCTCCTGCTGCCAGTGCCCTTGCAGATGATGCATAGCTACCCCAGAGGGAACGACAGAAACACATCGGGGGTGCAGTAACGGTGGGGCAGAGTAAGCGTTTTTAACCCCCGTCTGCCTGGGGTTTGCTGGGCGACTGAAGTTCACTGCCTCACCGAGGCTCACAAACCTCATCCAGAAGAGGGGAAGTCTCCTTCCCGGATTCAGCCCAGCCTGGAACTTAGCACTGTGCCCCTGCTGGCTTCCAGTGCAGGCAGAGATGAGCCCTGGCTGAGGACTTCCCCTTTATTATCACACTGAGAAATCGCCTGACCCTCGAAGCCCTCAGAGAGTGTGGCCAGTCCTGATGAGGCTGGAAGCAAGAAAGTTCTATTTGGACAGTGTCCATGCTTTTTAAAACCCACACTCGAAACTCTTGGTCTGACAATAGAGTTTTTAAATTCTCATTTGAGAATGTATTAACATGAAAAGAATGCAAAATGGATAAAAATGAAGAAATTCGCTTTGAAACTAATTTACATACCATGACTAATAGCTTCAGAAAATCCAGGGTACCTGCTTGCCTAAAATGCAAACAGCTTGGATTTCTTGTGGCAATAAGAGCGGAAGGCTCACTCAGGGGGACCAAAGGACATGCGGTTGGCCAGGTGACCAGTCAGCAAAGGGTACTAATCATTTGTATGCATATTAGTTTCCCAAAGTACTGACTCCAGGATAAAATTATCTCTTGAACTCTAGTGGCATCATAACACAACTGTTTTGTCTTGTTTTTTTTTTTCTTTTTAAATTACTTCAGTTCTGTGAATATGTGCAGGGGGGAGGAAAAAATTGCAGAGAAGCAGCATCTGTTCTTAGGGGGCAATTACTGAACAGCTGTGGGCTGCTCCAGCACCGAGCCGCGATCATCAGGCCGATTGTCTAGAAATGAGCCCAGTGTGTGCAGAAGAGCACAGTCAGTGTGAAGGCAGATTCCGCTGAAGGGAGCCCCGGCTCCACGGGAGCGCGATCTCAGAGGGGTACTCAAAATCCCCGCGCACGGACTGCCGGCTGCCAGAAAGGCGTGCGTGCTGGCCACTTGGAGAGGCATCGCTGAGCAGGCGGAAGGCTCCGTCTGACATACGTACTCTTACCGTGGGAGTAGCCTGAAAGGGACATGCTCATGAGGGGCAGTCATAATATATGTGACCACAGACACCTGCCTAGAAACCTCAAGTTCTACTATGTAAGGAATCAAGTACAGGCTTGTCCCACCGTGGGGGGCAGGATGTCAGAGGGCAAACAAATGAATGAGGTTATAGAACCACACTTGCCTTAGCCAAGGTGTCCCAAGGAGATACTCTTACTACCGTGGTTCCATAGTCTATTTCATCTCTAGACCATTCTGAAGCTAAAGAGCTAGAGGTTCAAAGAGACATCAAGATATGCAAATCCTAAATAATAAAGTATTGAAGTGGCAGTGTGATGTGAAGGCAGGCGCATAGTACATGTTGGGTACTTGTCAAATGTAAACACCTATTTTAAGGACAGCGCTCATTGGGTAAAATGAGTTAAACCTATGGAATACAAGATTTTATATACACATAAAAACACTATTACTTTAATATGTATCAAGTATATCTCAAAAAAATGTTATGCACATACATGAAGTTTCATACCTTTCCATAAATTTTTGGAAAATGTTGCCCCGAAGACTTTCACAAATTTCTTCTATGTAGGGCTGGAAGGGATGGAAAAGAAATCCCACACTGCATAAATAGGAACCTAGAACACATAGTGACGAGCCTCGGATGCCCTGCAGCTCTCACCCTTGCACTAGCCCACTTGTGGGTAACGGACTCATCGCCGTGGTCGCTATCTACAGCTCAACTGCACGCTCCGTGAAGGCGCGGACAGGTCCATTCTGTTTGCTCTGGTCCATTCTGCTTCCCTATCGCCTGGCATGGTTCCCGCAGAGTCACCGACATTGCCTGCTGTCCAGGTGTGTGACCCGTACAGTCCCACGGAAAAGCCCAAGCTCCCCACCATTGCCATCTTGAAATTCTTAATTTCCGAATAAGGGGTCCCAAGTTTTTTCATGCTGTGCTGGGCTCTGGGAGTTATGCAGCACATTTTGTAAAAAAAAACTAGAAATGTTGACACTCAGCACTGATATCGAGTTTTAAAGACTAAAAGCGAATGGATCCATGGAGTACATTTTTTTGAATTAGCTATTTTACTTATGAACTTGCCACCTCCTGGAATCACACAGCTAAAGGAAACCGCGGGGAAGAGTTCATCCCTCCCTCATTTTGCATCTGAGGCTGAGGTGCTGTGGGCAGGTGTTTTCCCAAGGTCTCAGAGCAAATTCTCAGCTAGAGCAGGATGAGGGCTCCTGGCTCGCTCATGCAGTACGCATCCCTTTACGGGGCCTCTTGTACCACAGGTCCGTGTACATGCTGATTTTTTACATACGATACCATAAATGTATTTTCCTTATAATTTTCTTAATAACATTTTCTTTTCTCTAGTTGGCTTTATTATAAGAAGATGGCATATAATACGCATAAGACATAAAATCCATGTCAATCGCTGGTTTATGTTATCCATAAGGCTATCTGGTCAATGGCACGCTGTCAGTAAAGTCCAGAGGTGGGAGCCGGAAGTTACGTGTAGATTTCTGATTGGGGGGGTCAGCGCCCCAATCCCTGTGCTGTTCAAGGGTCAACTGTATTTATTTTGAAATAACTTTGTCTTACCTGGAAAAGAGTTGACGTCACTTGTTTCTTGGATAGGTGACTTTGTACATGCTCTACAGCTTGCTTTGAGAATGGCTTTTCAGAAAAAAAACAAAAAAAAACAAAAGAAAAACTGTATTTCTTTTCCACAAATAGAAAACGTAACAAACCTCTGTATGTCACACAACACCATAACATATAATATAACACAATTACTAAGCAGGAACCTGTGGTAATTATACTGACATGCATTCTTTAAGAATCAGCTGGATATGTGTGGGCAACACAGATGCCTGGTCCGCTGAGCTTCCAGAGTTCTTAGCCACCATGGCATGAAGGAGGATGGGCACGGGGACACTTACTGACACACCTAATCCGACAAGAGTTTAAGACTATTGTGGTTAAAAAAGGCGGGGGGGGGGCGCCTGGGTGGCTCAGATGGTTAAACATCTGCCTTCGGCTCAGGTCATGATCTCGGGGTCGTGGGATCGAGTCCCACATCAGGCTTTTCTCTCTCCCCTCTCCTCCCTCCTCTGCTGTGCTCGCTTGCTCTCTCTGTCAAATAAATAAATACAATCTTTAAAAAAAATGTGTAAGGAATTTTATTATCACCTTACTAAATGTATATACATCCCTTAGTTAATGACGGTCCTGAAACTGTAAAAATTTCCACTAAGAGAAAACAAATGCATGAAAATCCATTTAAGAATTAAAACACAGGGTGGTAGAAGGGCGTACGTTAAGGAAAGTCTTGCTGTGACCACAGCAGAGGGGAGCCGGCTCTAAAAAAAAAAAAACAAACCTGGAGCGTATGTCCTATAAGAACAACACACTCCCTTCTCCCTCCAAACTTCACATTACATCTTTAAGAATGCACCACAAGAGGAAAAGCTGAAAACACCCATCATTCTGCCAAAAGCCCTCTAAACTGCTGAGCGACATGAAGACACAGTTTCAGTGGCATCCCTGCAGGACATGTGGCCTTTGCCGAGGTTCAGCCATTGTCTGGCAAGGCCGTGAGGCACAGAGCATCAGGACCAGCTCGGGAACTGTGTCTACGACCAGTGAGGTAAGGACGACAAAGAAATGCAAGAGGTGCCACCAGCCACAGTCATTCAAGTGGCAGTAAGAACTGTGAATGACACAGTAAGTACAGAGGCACTAAAATAAGTCATTATCGTGGCCAGCGCTGTCCGCTCGAACTTCCTACAATGACGGCGATGTCGCGTATCTGCGCTGTCCAAAGCCCGAGCCCCGGCCACGGGCAGCTATCGGGCACTGGAAACGCGCCTCGCCAGGCACCGACGAGGGAAATGTTTAACTCCACCGGATTTTAATTAATTTAACCTTGTATCGAAATAGCCACAGGGCGCGAGCGGCTCCTGGACTGGACATGGCGGGCGAGGACCGTGAGGCCACTCCTTCAGAACACCCTCGCAGAGGGAATTAGGTGCGAATTTTTATTACTAATTCTTCCACTCATTCCTAGTGGAATACTTTCCTAAGAATCTAGTTTATCCTAATGACTGAGTGGATTGTTTCTCTGATTTACAGTGGGGAAAAAATATTTCTACCATTATTTAACTATTAATAAAATTAACCTAATAATCATTACTCTTCCTCATTAATGCAAAGAAACCACCTAAGACTCTTACTGGTCAATATCCGATTAGCCTAATTATTTAAAGTACAGCCAAATTTACAATAACAAAGCTGAATTTCTTTTGGAATTGAGACCAGCCCTTTTTCCATTGATCTGTATGACCTATCAATTTTATTTTCATCTTTTCTTTTGGCCGTGCGAGCATCCGTTCTGGAAATATCCTTGGAGTCGCTGGAGCACCAGCTCTGTGTCAGCGGCACTAGCAAGCAAATGACAGAAGAGAAGACATGGGTCCCGTCCTGGGGGAGTACTGTTCGGTTTTTAAGCTTCTCCCTCCTATTTCACTTTCTAAAAACACTGCGAGCTGTCTCCTCGCCCCACTACGGGCGCGGAACAGAAAGAAACACTTACATGTGAGCAAGACAGGAGCTCCTTCATGATGTAGGTGTCATAGATTTGCCGGCTTCTACAAAGGCGGTCTTCCTCGTTCTCAAGCTTCTCGTATTCTTTTATCTAGGTTTTTCAAAGTTACCATTGTTAGGTATGTCTTCCCAGAAAACTCTCTTTATTAAAAGATATTACTCGCCCAGGCAAAAACCACTTCCATAGGAGATTAAGCAAACTGCTGAACCGGCTACTCCACAGGAAACAACTATTTCTAATGTTGGAATAATGAAGTTGGGATCATTTAAATGCAACTGGAAACATACAAATGGGTTTTTTCCTATGATGAACCTCGTCACTTAAATTTAGAAGCACAATATTAGGAAACAAATACTTCCATGGTTACAATTATCTTACAGTATATCAGCCAGGGGCCATCCGTCCTTGCCAATTCTCCTCTCCAGAGCAAATACCACTTAAATCTGGCTGTAATTCAGTTCTAAGACTTATGATGAGGATGTTCTGATTCAGCTACAACATTACAAAATAGAAGAAACACACACACACACACACACACAGTCAAGATTCCTGCAAAGAGACTTTTTTAAAAAATCAGTTGAATATTTTAGAAAGGCATTAACCAGAGATGAAAGCGTTGGTGTTTCAGGGTGGAGCCTCAGCTGCACAATAAAGTATTAATAAACAGGTTACTTCAAACAGTGTACTTTGGTAACTTAGGGAAGCCAATGTTAAGAGAGGCCAAATAAGAAAAATGTGCTTTAGAAATACTTACCTCGTGTAGAACTGGCCCCAACCATCTAATCTGGTAACAGAAGCTCCTAACTCAGAGAAGCTATTTTTATTTATTTACAGAAATGCTTGTAATCCAAAAGATAAGAGAATGAGGACACAAATGAAATATGGAGTTAGCAGGAAGACTGCAGCAAAGATCTCCAACATGCTGACTAATTACTACTGTATGCCTTACTTCGGGGAACAAAGCATTTTCAAAAAGACAGACAGGTGTTGACACTGACTTTCATAATATCTGGGCATTCTTTATTCTGGGATGATAAAATAGAAATGAAAGTTACCTTTTTACAGTAAGGCTGGGTTTGATAGTTTTGAAATCAAACCCAATCAATCCTATAAGAATTTCTGATAAAGCAGGGGGACAGTCGGCAGGGAGTGGGGCGTGCGAAATACTGAGGTTCCAGATGAGGGCCGGCTGGTTCACACACAGAGAAATCACCGGGGCCGTGTTACTGTCCTGAATTATCATCACAGTTACAACGAGGGTCATGGGTCTGTGAGTGCCGGGGCTTAGAAGGGAGTCTTGTTGGAACAGACAACCAAGTCTGCCATGAAGGCAGGCGGACCAGGGTAGGTTATAAGCCATCCCACCAGAAAAGACTGTTCTAAGGCAGCAGCAATCCCTGCCGTGCTGGCGTGACCGAAGGACCTGGGCTGCACCCCTGAGTTAATTCCGGACAACAAGCCTAAGGACTTGGAACACCATGCCAGACGCAAATATGGTAGCCTGCAGCAGCAGAAGCCAGACACCAAAATCCAAAGTCCAGTCAGAAAATAAACAGAGGATCTGACTGGGTTGATTTCTTTTGTTGTTTTGATTTTAGGTAGGTCCAAAGGTCAACGCAGAATTCTGGGATAAAACAGGTGGACTGTTAGTGAGCCAAAGGAAACATTTCTCCCTAACCAAGTAAACAAACCCAAGGAATAATAAGCCTTCGTGGAATTACTATCCTTGAAAACAAATGTAAAGGAACCCAAGTCTGTGTTCCAGGGGGCCTAGAAAGCAAGTTGACATCCTGTTTAAACAAACGCTGATAATATGGAAGTTTTCCACAAACTGTAATAATCCAACCGCACGGAACATTCTAGTTTCTTGGGCAAAGGATACTCTGGACCACAATACGCACTTTATTAAGAGACCTGTGCCTCGTAAACTGCAACCTGAACTACAGCAAAGGCAACTCAGTAGGCAAAGGAAGAGCCTAAAGTGTCTAAGTGTCTGTGGCTATAATTCAAAATTCACTTCCTAGTATCAGGAAGACCACTAAGCGAAGAGCATACAGTCAACTGTCAATCAGCTCGAGACAGGATGATCTGATTGTAGCCTGTGCGTGGAAAATACAACCTCTAATTCAGGCAGTTAGGTTGAGCAGGTCACCTGAGCAGGCAAAGGCCAGAGTTCAAGGTGAAAAGTCTCCTCTTGAGCACAAAAGACACATTCACTGATGACAGGGTGCCTTTCTGCTTGGATGGTTACAAAGCTCACAGCTGAACACGGAGCCCGAATGAGCGGAACCCTCAGAGCAAGCACTTCCGATCAACAGCTATCATATTTCCACTTTCCCGCCATCATTGTTGGGAGATGGCCTTATAAAGCCACTAATGGCCTCTGCTCACCCAATCGAGGGTCTCTCTCTCCCTTGTCTACAGCTTCACGGACTCCCCAGAAAGCTTTCAACTCAGCTGTCCCTCCCGCCTTCTTCTCTGACTTCTGTAATCTATACTCTCCAGCGGTCTGCAACACTAGCTCCTCTTCCTCAGTCTCCCCTGACTTCTTCCTCCTCTGTGGGACTTCTAAATACTGAAGTCCTCAGGACACGGTGCCAGGGTCCCCCTTTTTCACCTGTTACATTCCTCTCAATCCCACAGTTTCAAATACCAATTCTATTCAGATGTCCTAGTCAGGATCTCTAGTACTCACTTTTTCCCCTGAGCTCCAGATTCGAAATATCTAAGTACCTATTTGCCATTTCCATATCTTCTCTAACTCCCCAAGCATGCTCATCCCCTGGCCTTCTTTATCAGGAACATGAGTAAAACCATTCTCCCAACTGCTTAAGCCAACACAGGAATAATCATTGTTGTTTCCTGCTTTTTTTTTTTTTAATTTTATTTATTTATCTGACAGAGAGAAACACAGCCAGAGAGGGAACACAAGCAGGGAGAGAGGGAGAAGCAGGCTTCCCGCCGAGCAGGGAGCCCGATGCGGGGCTCGATCCCGGGTCTCCGGGATCATGACCTGAGCCGAAGGCAGTCGCTCAACCAACTGAGCCACCCAGGCGCCCCTGTTTCCTGCTCTTTTGCTCACACCCCTGCTTCTATCTCCCCCTATGCCCAATTAATCAGCCCATCAAACGAGCTTTACATTCAAAATATATTACAAACTCAGGCTCTACTTTAGATAATAATCTGCTTTAAATAACTGCCAAGGGAACAATCCTCCTGAGAAAACAAATGTAAATTCTGGACATATATAAAACCCAACCAGCGAGTGACCAAAAGTACATACATTATAGGGAAGGGACATTGAACAGAAGCTAGGAAGTAAGAGAGGATATTCCTGAAAATAAAGAGCCAATAAAGACGTGGAGCTCCAAAATTCTGTGAATAAACTCAGCCAACATCCCTGCTGGATACCATAATGACATGTGAGCATGGCAGACCCAAAGCAGTCCTGCTAAGGTTAAAAGAACTGAACGAGATTCAGCTGCTCTCCACTGTATAGAAGACAGAGCTTCGAAATTTGAGTAAGCCAAGTTAATTGCTAAAACAAAAAATCAATACCCTTTGAAGAAGTACACTGTATAAGATACAATCGAAAATTATCCCACATATCTGGAAACAGGAAAATGTGGCCCACATGCAAGAGAACAGTTCATAAATGAAGACCATTCTAAGATGACTCTGATGTTGGAATTACCAGGCAAGGATTTGATGCAGCTATTAGAACCATACTTAAAGACATATCAGAAAATATGCATGTAATGAGTAAAAAGATAGAGAAAAGCAGCAGAAACATATTAAGAAAAACCAAACAAATTTTAGAACTAAAAAAAAAAATCTGAAATAAAAAATTCAGTGTATGGACATAACAGCAGAGTAGACATGCCAGAAGAGTCAAGGAATTTGAAGACAGATCCATAGAAACTACACCATCTGAAGAACAGAAAAAATCCTCAGGGGAAAAAATGGAATAGGACATCAGTGATATTTGATATAATATCTAACAAAATATATAACATCCAATCCAATAAAATCAAACACACATGTAACTGGAGTCCCAGAAAGAAGGGAAAGAGAGATTGAGGTAGGAAAAATGCTTTAAGGATAATGGCCCAAGTTTCACCAGATTTGGTGAAAGATACAAATTTACAGATTTCAAGAAAAGTCAGCAAACCCCACAAAGGATAAACACAGTATCTAAAATTATTCCACTAAAATACAGAGATTTTCAAAAATGGGGGAGGGGTGGGAAGCATGACACTTTTATTTTGTCTCAAAGAAACAGACCTTACATTAAAAATACGGGCTAGGGGCACCTGGGTGGCTCAGTTGGTTAAGCGACTGCCTTCGGCTCAGGTCATGATCTTGGAGACCTGGGATCGAGTCCCACATTGGACTCCCTGCTCGGCGGGAAGCCTGCTTCTCCCTCTCTCACTGGCCCTGCTTGTGTTCCCTCTCTGGCTGTGTTTCTCTCTGTCAAATAAATAAAAAATCTTAAATAAATAAATAAAAGCACGGGCTGAAAGTCAAAGGAAAAGATGTATCATGAAAACAGTAGGCATAAGGAAACTAAATGGCTATAATTCTATGCAGGGAAGTCATTTTCAAGACAATGACTATGATAAGCAATGAAGAGGGACATTTCACATGAAAAGGTGTAACAATCACAAATGCATATGCACCTAATAACATGGCTTCAAAATACATTTTTAAGATGATAAGAAAAAGAATAGACAATTCTACAGAGTTGGAGATTTTATCAATACCTCTCTCAACAACTGATACAACAAAGAGATCACACTCAGTAAACACATGGAAGATCTACTACATCAATCCCCTTACTCTAGCTGATATTTATAGAATAGTCACTTAACACTCCCATCATAAGTTTTCCATGGGCTCTAGAATAAAACTTGAATTTGTTACTTGGGCCCCCAACCGTGTCTCCCTCCTCCACCTGATCTTATCTCATACTACCCCAATCCTTCCATCCATTACAAACATACCATTCTGGTCTTCTTTCAGTTCCTCAAACATGCCAAGTTCTTTCCCACCACATGAGGGGCTACATCTTAGCCACATTTAGCCGAAAATGCTCTCTCCTACCCTGCTCTCATCTTCAAAAGGCCAGCCTCCCTGTCAATCAAATCTGTTTCCAGGCCCGTCCTTCAGAGGGTCAGTCCTTGACCCATCACTCTACAGTGGCCTCTGAGTCACAACACATCACACTGAGTTCTGAGTGTGCTTTCAGTCCCTGCATAGCAGTTATTACTTCCTGGTACATTTCCTGTTATTTTTTACTTTTTGTTGTCTATTTCTCTCAACTAGAAGCTCAAGGAGAGCAAGGGCTTTGTCTTGTTCATCCAAGCAATGCCTGGCACTGGTGTTTGATAAATACTGGTTGAATGAATGAAGAAAAACCCAGTGTAATAACTTTGCCTCTGATCTTATAGTTACTCTGTTTTCCATGATGTAGTTCTAGATTTAGGTATAGATACATACTTTTATGAGCTGCCTCCAAATCTAAATGGAACAAGGAAGTGGAACCAGCACACCAAACCCTCACTACGTGTTGGTCACTGATCTGGTGCACTGATCTCACACCCACAACCGTAAGACACAGGCACTGCGATCCTCCTCATTCTTAGCTGAAGACACCCACACAGACAAGCTAGAAATTTTGTTTGCCCAAGCTTACAGTCAGTAACTAGTGGAGTCCAAATGCAAACCCAGGCGGGCTGAATTTACAGCCGGCATTCTTAACCACGAAGTTACAGTCTCTCATATATCTGAACAGCATACTACAGATATGGTTTAGAAAGGAACAGTCCATCCAGCATCCTATCTGATCCTCACAAATAGCCTGTGAAGCAGTCGGAAATGATTCGTAACCTCATTTCATAGATGAGGCAACTGAAGTATGAAGCCCCCCTACTGTGTGCTCCTCAAGTACAGAGACGGTGCACTGTTCACATTTTTTTTTTTTAAAGATTTTATTTATTTGACAGAGAGAAACACAGCCAGAGAGGGAACACAAGCAGGGGGAGTGAGAGAGGGAGAAGCAGGTTTCCCGCCGAGCAGGGAGCCCGATGTGGGACTCGATCCCGGGTCGCCGGGATCATGACCTGAGCCGAAGGCAGCGGCTCAACCAACTGAGCCACCCAGGCGCCCCTACTGTTCACATTTTTAAGCTCCAGGTCTGAAGTGTAGATGCTTCAACCACTGAGAGGTTGAGATGGCTCAACCACTGGCCCCAGGTCCCACAGCAAGTGAGAGGCATGGCTGCACCAGAGCCTACCTAGGCGTTCTGTCTATGAGTCAAATACAGAGGAAGAGGAATGCCAATTATACCACGGAAGCAGCAGGCATAGACTAAGTGTCATAGAGCGTTACAGACAACCAAAGGTGTGGGAATGAACAGTATAAGCCATCATGGAAGACCGGGCTAGTTGTCCAGAGAGACTTGTTAGCAAATATATAAAGCGAGCTAGATCTTAAAAGAAGCTAGGCCTTTCTGCAGCTGAGAAGGCAAAGTAGCATTCTAGGCTGGAGGAAGCAGAGTGGGCTCAGTGGTTAGTGGCAGTTCTAGGTAAGAAGGTAGAGAAAGATAAAGGGAGAAAGGTAGGTGATGACTAGTACAGAGATATACAAATCTCAAAAATAAGCTATTAGGTCTTTAACACACTGGAAATGGGTAACCATTAACCAATGGGGAACCCAGGAAAGTGGAAATACAACATATAAAATACACATTTCAAGATACTGGACAAAAAGTTTTCTAGGGATTGGGGTCATACAACAAGCACCAGAAATAATCAGACTGGTAAAACCAAGGATGCAGAGAAGAATTACTCATAACGTCAATGCTTAAAGGCTACACTAATTTAGAAAACTGTATTTGAAGCCCCAAGACTAGAGGGTGTGTTCAATAAAAGAATATAGAGAAAATTGCCTTGGAGCTTTGGGTGTCATCCTCCAAGAAGATAATCTGATAAACCAGATCCACCAGAAGACAGGTGTGAGGAGCTAGGGGGAAGCCAACCAAGAGAAACTCTACTGTTTAAAGTTCAAATGGAAACACATCAGCAGTACCCACTGCCATACTGGCGAGAAGTGCTTAAGAAGTCACCCAAGTAGATTGCCCATCTGTTTCAACCTTGCAAAAGTTATCTGTTAAAGGGTTCTCTGTGTCTAACAAGCTAACTTAGTACTTGCTGAAATTGGAGAGGTGAGACTTTTAAGAAGAAAGAAATTTCTTTTGACAGATCGAGCTGTGAATTCAGACTGAAATAATAAAAGTTACTTCATAGTGAATAAGATCCTTTTGGATTTGGCTTATTTTTTATACATGATGCTAAATGTATATAATAATTCAGCCATTCTCCCTGGATGTACATTAATATAGTTTTAAAAGTATGGAAAATACCAAGTTTTCAAGGACATCAATAATCCAGAAAGAATACCCCTCCAATTTTCAAATTTGTACAAAGATTACTAATATCAATCCTAATTATGCTTTTGGTTTAAAATGCGTTAGGGGACACCTGGGTGGCTCAGAGGGTTAAGAGTCTCCCTTCAGCTCAGGTCATGATCCCAGGGTCCTGTGATCCAGTCCCTCATCAGGCTCCCAGCTCAGTGAGGAGCCTGCATCTCCCTCTCTCTCTCTCTCAGTCAAATAAATAAATAAACAAATAATCCCTAAAATGCTTTAGGAGAAGGCTAAATTATGCTAATAATAGCATGCCATTTCTTAAATATATTTTAAACGAAAATATTCCCTAATTTCTATTCTAATTTCTTCTTTGACCCATAAACTACTTACAAGTGTATCCATTTCCAAGCAGTTAAGGATTTCTTAGTAAACTCTGTTATTAAATTTGAGTTTAATTCTATTGCGGTCAGAAAATACTCTAAACAATTTTGATCTTGCAATCTGCAGGAACTGTCCTTAGGACCTGGCAAATAATGTCTTTTGGTATATTTTCCATGTGTACTTTAATGAAGGCAAATTCTATTTTGCTCAGTGCAGCATTCTATACCTGTCAATTAGGTCAAGTTTACTCTTCACTTTATTATGATTTCTATATCCTTACTAATTTTTTTGTCTGTCTATTCTATAAACTCTTGAAAAGTGCTTGCTAATGTCTCCCACTAAGAACGCAGAGCTGTCTTATTTAGATCTGTCAATTTTGGCTTTATATATTTTGAAGTTACATTATTTGTAACATACAAGTTTAAGACTGTGATCCTGACCCCGTTATCCTTCTGAAATAACCTCTACCCTCGAGTAGCCTTTACCATATGCTTGGTCTGATATTCGTGCTGCTGTGTCAGCATTGCTTTGCTTGGTGTTTGTCTCTGTACCCTCCGCCGTCCTTCTGTTTAAAGTATGTCACTTGTAAGCAGGATATAATAGAGTTCTGGGGATTTATTCAGGCAGACAAACTTAAGACTCTGCCTTGGGAGTATTCAGTCCATTTGCATTAAACGTCATTACTTATTTAGAAAGATTTATAGTTACCATCTTATTATTTTCAATTTGACTCATCTATTTTATGTCCTTTTATTCCTTTTTTTTAATTAATCCAATATGGTTTTATTCCATTTTCCCTCTTTTAACTTGTTAGAGCTACACATTCTATTCTATTAAGAGTTGCCTTAGAGATGACAATATGCATCCGTAACTGATTATAAGTCAACACAATTATTACTTTTACTATCCACTTCCCCAATAATCCTAGGATCTTAAAACACTTTAACTTCTTTAAACCCCTCTTGCCTCTTGTGCTGCTATCACACATTTTCATTTTATATACATTTTAAAATCTAAAAAATTATTCTCTTGCGTGGCCAACATTCATTTATATCACCCTTCGTGATGACCTCATTCCTTCCTGCATTTCCATCTGGAATCATTTTCCTTCAGCCTAAAGCATCTCTTTTTAGTCTATTTGCTGTAATGCAGGTCCATGACTGACAAAACTCCCTCAGTTATTCTCTGAAAATATTTTTTTTTTCACCTTCATTTTGAAGGAAATTTTTGCTGGGAATGGAATTCTAGGTTGGCAGGGTTTGGGGGCGTCATTGGTTGGGTTTCATTGTTTAGACAGCCACTTTACTGTCTTTACTGTCTGTTCTTTTTTTTTTTTTTTTGGCTACTACTGTTGTTTGTTTTAAATATTTCTTCTCAGATGCCATAGTCAGTCAGTCATACTATCTGTGCTCCTTTAAAAGTAATGTGTCTTTTTCCACTCTCTTCCGTTGCTTTGAAGACCTCCTCTTTGTCGGTTTCCACATTGTTATACTGATGTCAAAGATAGTTTTTCCTTTGCAGCCATTCTACTTGGGGTTTTCTAAGTTCTTTGAATCTGTAAGCAGCTCTCATCATTTTGTAAAATTCTTAGTATTATCTCTTTAAATATTGTTTCTGCCCCATTCACTCTCTTTGTCTACACATACCAATTCTACATGTTAGACCTTTCAACCACATCCCACATATCTTCAATATCCTTATTTCTTTTGTATATTTTCCTCTCTATATTTTAGTGTGAAACTATCTACTGACTGCCTACTTATTACTCCTGTCTTATGTTGTAACCAATCTTTATTGATTGTAGTCATTAGGTTCTAATTTCAAATATTATACTTGTTGTCCCAGAATATCCATTTGGTTCTTCATAATAAAGTGGATGGGAATTCACTATTCCTCCATCTATTTTGCCAATCTTTCCCTCTATTGTCTCAAACATATTATTTATGATTATTTTTAAGTACTTGTCAGTTAAGTTCAATATCTGAGTTATCTGTGGGTCTACTTCTATTACCTTATGAGACTTATGATCTTACATCTTAGATGTCCACTATTTTTTTTTCTGTATGCTGAACATTGTAGGGTCTCTCTATATTATCTTCCACCTACAAAAAAAGGATAGAGGCCTCCCTTGTACTCTGATACACAAGTGGAGAGAGAGCTCATCAGCCAATACAGGATAGGACTGGGCTGAGTTTCCATTTCTGTAGGACCCAGTCTGCCTCTGGTTTGCCCCTGTTCCCGAGGCATGGCTCTCCATGGAGTTCAGTGAGAAGTCTCTGTCAGCGCTAGACCCAGTTCTGCCTGCAGGAAGTGTTCAGAATAACCCTCTGGCCTGCTTGGCATAATTCCCGACAGGCAGACTAATCACATGTCTGGGGCTCCTCCAGAAACCCCTTCTGACTTTTCTGTCTCCCCAAAGCAGCCTTCTACCTGGGGACAAACCTGATTCTCATCTGCTCGCTACAGCTGGAAATCAGTAGCTGCCCCAGAGGGTAAGTAGCCACAGATCTTCAGTGTCAGTTGACCACTCCCTGGGGTTTTCATCTCTTGCCTCTTCTGTTTTCAGATTCCTTCCCCCACAGGACCACATTTCAGTACAGCAGCATGGGGCTGTGGGAGAGTTCAGCGAGGCTTCCAGAGGCCCCTGGCCTGTCTCTCCAGCTCCATTTCAGCTGTGTCACAGGGGAAACCAGCAAAGTGCCTGTGACTCCCCCTTCCTACCACATCTTCAGTTTGTCACTCTGGCCGTGTGGGACCAGAAAATGTTGGTAGTTCTCTTTCACTCAGTGGAGGCCCTGTGCCTCAGCTTATGTCCCCAGAATCAGCCAGCTTCTGCAGAAAATCCATTAGATGCTGGTCCTCAATGCCCCTCTGAATGATAATCCCTCTTCTGGAGTTTTAGTCCAGCTACTCCTCAGTGCTTCCAGAACACTCCAGAGGCCTTGAAAATATGATCTGTACAGATGCTGTCAGTCTACAATCAACTACATTGTATACCTTGTGCTGCTGATTATGGTCAATGAATTTCTACATATTTGTAAGATATGCGGTAGTCTTGATATTTTCCCAAGTACAGTCTGCATGTGCTTTTAAAATAAAAGCATCAGTAAAACGGTTGCTGCTTACCTCTTCATAAAACTTCACCTGAGGTACAGCTTCATTAATTTCATTCAAACAAAAATCTTTAAATAGCAAGAAACCTAAAGGAAAAGAATAAGAAATTTCAGGGTGGGCAATAAATTGAAATTTTACCCCACAGGGTGTTTCAAAGTAGTATCAACCTCTTCCTACCTTCAAAAATAATAATAAAGAGGTGGGGGCACCTGGGGGGCTCAGTTAGGTAAGTGGCTAACTTGACTTTGACTCAGATCATGATGTCAGGGTTGTGAGCTCGAGCACTGGGCGTAGGGTCTACTTAAGATTCTCTCTCCCTTTCCCGCTGCCCCTCCCCTCTCCTCCCTTCCTCCCGAAAATTATAATAATAATAAAGATTTCAAGGGGGTAGTTATACACTAGAAGAAAATACTGCGCATAAAGTAAGAGTGCCACATACCTGGGTCCTTGCTGTGGGTTCCTTCCCTGCTGGCCACGCCCCCCGCCCCCCCTTTTAAAAACCGCATGATAAGCAGTACCAATGGTCATCACTACAGCAAACAGAAGAATAACCAAAGAAATAAGAGGACTCTCATGACCTTCCCAGCCTTTCCTCTTACCACTTACTGCCTCGACGTCCCTCAAAGGCCCCCCCAAATACCCTGTGCCAGAGCAGACGCCCCACTCCCAGATTGTTCTCTGCTCCCTCACAGCGCCGTGCCTCGCCTTCTAGCCATCAGCGCCCTCCACCCGGAGCACAGCCTGCACTGCCTGGGACACAGAGGGGTCCGAGGGACGGTGGTGGAACACATGCCTTCCAACACGGCTCCGTCAAAGCACTCGGCACCCTCCAGTTAGTTATCTGATCTGTAAGTCCCTCCTGCATCAGCAAACCAGCCACCGAGCACAAGGTCAAGCCTAAATGAACAAATGAAGTTCATGAAGACAAGCGGACACCAGCCCCAGCCTGAGGGTGGAGATGATAAAAGGTCAAAAACGCATTAAAAAGCCAAAAATAAAGTCAAAACAGGGGCGCCTGGGTGGTACAGTCGGTTAACCCTTCGACTCTTGGTTTCAGCTCAGGGTCATGAGATCAAGCCCCGCACACACACAGAGTCTACTGCGGATTCTCTCTTCTTCGCCCTCTACCCGTCCTACTCATGCCAAATAAATAGATGTATCTTTGTTTTTTTTTTTTTTAAGTCAAAACAGTGAAAGGACTGCTGAAAGAAATAGAAGTCACAGAAGGGAACTGAAGGAAAGACTCACAAGTTTAAGGTGTAGGGAAAAGGTAGACTGGAATTCCGCAGGTAGGGCAGAGAGAGGCAAAAGCAGCAGCACCGACACGTTTTAACTGGTTAGCCAAAGAAATCATGTAACTTGAACCTGTCCGTGGCTGCTCCGTAAATTCCCCTCCACAGCTCCAGGAAGACGACCTCTGAAAATGGCAAACGTTCACTGAGTGGAGCTAGAAGAAAACATTAGGACTACTTAGCTAAAGTGGCAAGGTCAGACTGACTGGGGTGGAGTGCGGACCGGCGACAGGGACAGGGGCACGCTCATTTCATCTCAAGAACTGAGGACGGACGGACAGCAAGAAAGAAATTCAGGAAGCAGACAAATAGAGTTGATGCACATTTCCACCTATTTACATGTTAGTATTTTTATTTTAAATAAGAGATGTGGTTACCTTTTTGTACTCATGCATGTCAGGGAATGTAATTTCAAATTCCCCTTGTCATTTCTTCGACTCATGAGTCACTCAGAAATATGTGGTTTGAGTTCCAGATATTTTGGGGTTTCCAGGTTTTTTTTTTTCTGAACCTGATTTCTGTTTAATTCTGCTACGGTCGGATAATATGTTCAGTATGATTTCAATGCTTTCAAGGTGATCGAAAGGGCTTTGGCCTCGAATTTGGTCCATCTAGGTGAATGGTTCATGGACGCTTGGTGGAAAAGGTGTATATGGTAGAACGTTCCATCAGACAAAATAAAAAGGCCATGAAGCCGAGTTGCTTGGTCAGGCTGTTCAAGTCCCTCATCCAAGTCTTCACCTAATGATTGTCTCCTTACTCTACCCACGAGCAGCAAAGGACGGCTGAGATCCGCACCTGTGATTCTAGATTGGCTAACCTTATTTCAGTTGTGTCAGTTTTTGGTTCCTGCATTTGTTTTTCTATTTGGGGGAGAGAAAACTAAAATGAGAATTTGAACTGAGGTTATTTTGATCATACCAGAGGTGTTTTTGTGACATCCTAATGACAAAGGAACTAACGTGCCACCCAAGGATCACTGGCTTTGGGCTGAGTGGTTCATTACGCCCAGCGTGCCCTCTGGAATGGAGGCCTTAGTTTTCCTCCAGCCTCTTCTTAGACTCTTCTCTCCCAAGCTCCCTGCACTGAGGCCACGTGTCTGCAGTCCAGTCCCTCTTTCATACCAAACCTGGTCTGCTCTCAGGGTTACTGACTTGCTTTTCCCACTTTCTACCGTGATCGTGTGGACCCACAGAGCTCAGCTCCAATGCCCCCCACGCCCTTACGAAGTATATGCTTCATCATTCGTTACTTCCCCCACAACAATGTAAACTACATACGGGAAGGCCACAGAGGCACTATTCTCTACTACATATGCAGGACCAAGAATATCATAATATAGAGGGAGTGCAGGAGAAAGAATGAGGGAGGGACGGAGGAAGGGGGCATGGGAGAGGAGGGACAAGTAAGGAAAAGAGAAGAGGAAGAAAGGAAGGAGGGGAAAAGAGGGGAAAGAAGAAGGATGAGGGGGGCGCCTGGGTGGCTCAGTTGGTTGAGCGACTGCCTTCAGCTCAGGTCATGGTCCTGAAGTCCCGGGATCCCGCCCCACATCGGGCTCCCTGCTCGGCGGGAAGCCTGCTTCTCCCTCTCTCACTCCCCCTGCTTGTATTATAAAAAATTTGCTTGTGTTCCTGCTCTAGCTGTGTTTCTATCTGTCAAATAAATAAATAAAATCTTAAAAGAAAAAAAAAACACAAAAAAAACAAAGGAGGATGAGGGGAGAGGGAGATGAATGAATGCACATTTAACTGCAAATGTTTCTACCTGCTTCTTTAGTGCAATCTCCATTGTCAGTACGTGGGATGAGCCAAAGAATGACTATAACACACTGCAGGAAAAAAGCCCCATTATTTTCCTCATGTCTGCACACAAACTGAAGCCTCACTTTCCATCTCAGCAGCTACTAAAACGCGACAGCAAGAAGAAAGGTGTTTTGCCTTTTGGAAAAACTCTAAATCGCTATGTTTCAGGTCAAGAGCAGTTTCCCTTTGATAGGCTTCAATTACACACACAAACCCCCCAAACGAAGCATTTCTCAGATTAGAACAAAAGGTAAAGGGCATAAGGAAATAATTTGCCTAACAGGTTCATTTCATCAGTGGCTTTTCTCCAGACTGTAAAGAATAAAAACCAGTGACCCAACACCTGCTTTTACTAGATAACTATGGAATGTGTTTACCCTTGTTTCTATATTTGGGTCACTGCAAACTGCCTGCATACTGATTAACTTTTGAGTATATATGACATCCAGAAAAAGTAAACTATCCCAATTTGTCACCACAATATTTCTGCACAAATTAGGAGAAAGAACTGCATTGCTTTTTATAAAATACCAGTAACTTTTTTATAATACACAAATATAATTTTGATATTGCATTTTGTTAAATATCAATTAAGAACATTTTAAAGTAACAAATGTAAGTTTTATGAGACATTTTGAAACGTTACTTCCTTAAAATTTTTTTCTTTTCTTTTCTTAGATTTTATTTCTTTATTTGACAGAAAAAAAGAGAAAGAGAGCTCAAGTAGACAGTGGCGGGCAGAGGGAGAGAGAGAAGCAGACTCCCTGCTGAGCAGAAAGCCGGACCTGGGGCTCAATCCCAGGGCCTGGGATCATGACCACAGGCATATACACTTAACTGACTGAGCCACTCAGGCGCCCCCACTGAAACATTTTCAAAGGAGAAAGAAAAATTATGAAAAAAAAGTCTTGGGCACCTCCATGGCTGAGTGGGTTAAATGTCTGACTCCGGCTCAGGTCATGATCCCAGGGTCTTGGGATTGAGCCCCATATCAGGCTCCCTGCTCAGCGGGCAGTCTGCTTCTCTCTCTACGCTTTCCCCCTGCCCATGCTCTCTCCGTATCTCACTCACTCTCTCCCTCAAATAAATAAATAAAAAATCTTAAACAAAAAAAAGAGTCTTGCAAGAAATAATATCTGTCTACGATTTGCCAAAGAGACTCAAACACTGCGAAGAACAGATCGTGTAACTGCTAAAAGTTTCTACTAACACTGACTGATTTGACACGGCATTTCTGGCATATCTACTAAGAAACACTGTGCTACAGGTCAGCGATGCAATGGTGAAGACAGAGAATTTTTCCTGCACGGAACTTAAGGCTTTGGTGTAAGGGACAGAGAAAAAAGAAGTATACAAATAAAATAAATGCAATTTATGCAAATGATATAAAGAAATTTTAAAAAGTGCTGAGACAGGATGCCTAGGTGACTCAGTGGGTTAAAGCCTCCGCCTTCAGTTCAGGTTACGATCTCAGGGTCCTGGGATAGGAGGCCTGCATCAGGCTCTCTGCTCAGTGGGGAGCCTGCTTCCTCCCCTCTCTCTGCCTGCCTCTCTGCCTACTTGTGATCTCTCTCTCTGTCAAATAAATAACTAAGATCTTTAAAAAAATAAAAATAAAAAGTGCTGAGATGAGATGTTAAGGAAGAAAAGTATGTCACACAAAGTGAAAGTAAGACCCCTCTGGGCTGTGAAATGAACATAATTACAAAGCATTTCCGATGAGAAAAGGCTAATATATTTAATCTCACTCCTATTCAATGATGTATTAGAGGTCTTAGCCAGTACAACAAGGCAAGAAAAAGAAATAAAAGTTACTCAAAATGCAAAGGAAGAATTAAACCTGATTCTATTCGGGGCACCTGGGTGGCTCAGCTGGTTGAGTGGTTTCGGCTCAGGTCATGGTCTCATGGGTGGTGAGATCAAGGCCCATGTTGGGCTCCACACTTAGCAGGGAGCCTGCTTGACAGACTCTCCCTCTGCCACTCCTGCCCCTCTCTAATAAATAAATAAAACCTGTAAAATAATTTTTTAAATAAAACTGATTCTATTCATCCACAAGCTGCTTATCTATATAACAAATCCTATCTACAATGTTACTAGGGTATATAAGTGAATTTAGTAAGGCCCCAAGCTATAAGGCCATTAAATAAGAATTAATGGCATTCTGATATGCTCAGATCACACAATTTTAAAACAAAATTTTAAAACAAGTCCATTTGCAGTAACATCAGAGAATAACCAATGTGTAGGAATAAATAAATAAGAGCTATATGACTACTACATTGAAAGCTATAGACTATTACTGGGAGAAATTAAGGAAGACCTAAATAAATAAAAAGACATACCCAGTTTATTGATTGGAAGGATCATTCGGACTTATATTCTCCCATAAGCGATCTTTAAATTCGATACAATCCCTATCATAATCTCTGGAGCCTTTTCAAAGAAACCGAACTCTTTGACTCTAAAATGTCTATGGAAATGCAAGAAACCTAAAATACCCAAACAGCTTGAAAAAGTCTTGGGTACCTGGGTGGCTTAGTGGGTTAAATGTCTGACTCTGGCTCAGGTCATGATCCCAGGGTCTTGGGATTGAGCCCCACATCAGGCTCCTGATAAAAAAAAGTCCGAGGACTTAAACTACCTGATTTCAAGGCTCGTTATACAGCCATGGTAAGCAGTGTGGTACTGGCATAAGACTAAATCAGTGCAACGGAACAGAAGATCCAGAAACACACCCTCACTTGGATGGTCGGCTTATTTTCAACAAAGGCACTAGAGAACTTATTGAGAAAAGAAACTCTTTCAACAAGTGGACTGGAAAAACTTATATCCCAATGAGGAGGAGAAAAAGGCAAAGCTTACCTCACAACTTATAACTGAGACTGATCGTAGAATTAAATGTAAAAGGCAGAATCATAAAACTTCTAGAAAATGTACAGAACAACTTCACAGAAAAAACTTACGCAGAAGATTTCTTAGGCAGAAAACGAAAAAAATAATAAAGTTAGACTTCATCAAGATTTAGTGCTATGTTCATCAAAAGACACTGAAAAAAAGACAAGCCACAGACTGGGGATAAAATATTACAAACCTTAAATGTGAAAAAGGCCTTGTATCCCATTTATATAGACTGTTTTTAAAGCCTCTTACAATTCAATCTTTAACGAAAACCACCCAAATAAAGTGTGTGTAAATTTGAACACTTGATAAAAGCAGAGACAGGAATGGCCAGTAAGCACATGACATGGACCCCACACCCGTGGTCATCACGCACCAGCACGTGAAATCACTCTGAGATACGACCACACACCTGTCCGAATGGCACAGTTAAAAACTGCTGGCAACCAGAACTCTCACTGCTGAGGAGCAGATACTGTGCTTTAGACTCCTCATGCCTCTGAGTCAACAGGCAAAGAAGGGAAAGGGAGTCACTGTGCCGGCTGGAGTGACTCATCCTGACTAGCCCAGGGGACACTGGACGCCTCCGGCACCACGGAGGGGCAGAAGAGTATGTCTGGAATAAAGGAGATTATATGACCATGACCTGTCATTAATGTCAATGGAAAACTACGACAACACAATTCAGGCGGGACTGCTAATGGCCCAGACCCTTCAGGAATGAATGCTGGGTCACCAATACCAGCTACAATGTGTGATCAGTTACAGAAACGATGACTGTAATTGTCATGAGTGTGTGTATGTGTGTATTAAACAAATATCTTTGTTTTCTTCCCCCCACTACACCCAGTAACTAGTAACATAAGATGTACCAACTTTATTTCATAGTGTTTAAATGTCAACTTCACACTGAGGCATTTACGATACAGGACGCATTTACGATACAGGACGCCAAGGAGAAGGCTGAACACTGCCTATCGTTCTGCATCGCCCCCCTGGGGAAAGGGTTAGCGCATTGGTTATGTGCAGGTAGCCACAGCACGTTGGGTGGGGGGTATGATCTTATTATCTCTATTAGAACATTAAGCACAGTCTAAGGAGATGCACAGAGTGCCAGGTGATGGACTTGCGATGGCGATTTCTGTGTTAACTGAGCCGGCATTTGGGGTACAATCAACATCTAAATTGGCGAATTGTGAGTGAGCAGAGTGCTCTCCATGATGGGGCCGGGCATCATTCAATAAGCTGCAGTCCTGTCTAGAAAAGAAAGACCAGCCTCCATGAGCAAGAAGAAGTTCTCCCAGCAGACGCCTCGAGACGTCATGCGCACATCAGCTCTCCTGGGCCTCAGGCCAGCCGGCCCACTCTGTGCATTTGGACCTGCCAGTCTCCATAACCACAGGGACCAAGTCCTTATAATTGATCTCTCTCTCTACATGCGCACACGCATGCACACGCAGGCACACACGCAGGCATGCGCGCGCACGCACACACGCCTGCACACAGGCACATGCACGCGAACACACATGCACACACACTCGCACACATCCTACCGGTCCTGTTTCTCCAGAGAACCCCCGACTACCACAGATTTTGAGCATTCTAGAATGTATATTCACTCAGGAAAACAGTCTGAAAGTTTCTTATAAAGTCAAACACGCCCTTAACACACAACCCAGCAACTCCACTGGGAGATGTTTACCAAGTGGTAACATATGCCTGACTCTTCACGGCAGGTGTATTCGTAATTTATTTGAAATAATATGAAGTCCAACAGCTGAGGGATGAAGTGGTATTTTCACATAATGGATTACTAGTCAGCAATAAAACAAAACACCAACAAATACAGCAATGTAAGTAAATGCCAGATATTTTGTTTGTCCAAGCACAGGAGACACAAAGAAGCATGGACTCCGTAATTCCCTACATAGGAAATTCTACAACAGGCAAAACTAATCCATAGTTTAAAGAAAGTAAGAAGACGGGTAATGAAATTGACTCGGAAGGGCGTAAGGGAACTTTCTGGGGACAAACTTGCTCTGTAGTTTGACAAAGATGTGGGTTTATGCATTTATCAAAATGAAACTGTGAACAATATTATAAGTAAATTTACTTTAAACAAATATTAACTCGAGCAAGTGGGTTTGCATTTCATAGCAGCATGACGTGGCAGTTCTGAAGGTACGCGTGGTACGTTCCAGCTCATACGGATCAGCAAACACACGGAGGATAACAGGAGCCTTCTCGAAAAAGAGGTAAAACAGGAGAGAGAATAGAACGTACACTGTAATAATGGGTTAGAATGGGGTATCCATTTGAGCTCACTGTTTTTATCAGAAAGACAAACACATACACACACACACACACACACACACACACACACACACACCTTGCTCTTTCACTAAGAACACATAGAAGCAAGGAACACATCTAGTGCCCACACTGGGGATTCTCAACACCATCCTCTATTACAGGAACTAGGGACCCTTGAAGAAAGGCTGCTTGATTCCAGGACAGGAGCAGTGAATACCAAGTTGGCTCTAAACATCTTATTATCCCAGACAGCAAGACAGTTAGGAAGGGTCAAAGGATGATGGGGACATACTAACAAGACATAGGAACCAACCTGAAGAGGCTCCCACTAGCCAAACTACAGCAACTAGGATATCAAAACAAGTAATAGTGCAACACATTAAACCACTGACTAAACTAAGGATCTAAGAGCCCATACGGACAGAAAGACTGGGGGCTGGGGGGTAGGAAAGAGAGAGAAAGAAGAAAGAAGGAGGGAAGGAGGGAAGGAAGGAAGGGAGGGAGGGAGAGAGGGAAGGAAAGGAGGGAGGAGGAAGGGAGGAATAGAGGGAGGGAGGGAGGGAGGGAGGAGGGAGAAAAAAAGAAAGGAAAGAAGGGAAAAAAAGGAAGGGAAGGAAGGGAAAAAAAGGAAGAGAAGGAAGGGAAGGAAGGGAAGGGAGGGAAGGGAGGGAAGGGAGGAAGGGAGGAAGGGAGGAAGGAAGGAAGGAAGGAAACAAAGAAAAGGAAAAGAAAGAGAGAAAGAAAGAAAGAAAGGGAGGGAATGATGAAGGGAAAAAGGGAGGGAAAAAGGTGGGGAAGGAAGAGGAGGGAAGGAAGGAGGGAACGTTCTTAGAGACAAATGCCAACTAAGAACTATAGAAGGAATAATGGAGATTGAAAGTCAATGGGTACTAAAACAGAAAGTAATAAAAGTTTGATAAGAATATTTACATAGTCTCAAAAGCAATTTCCCATAAATTACTTACTCCTTACAAAGGGAAAGCTCGTAACTCCACAGTGGAGAACACTTGCACAAACCACATCAGACAAGGGATCAAAACTGGCGTCACAGGCATCAGGATCAAGCAGTATCGTAATGCACAGAGGAACACCACGATACCTCACCTGAGGTTCTCCGAACAAAACGCATACTCTGAACCTAACTGCTACGGGGGAGTAAACAAACCGAAACAAAGGGCCATTTTGCAAAACTGGCCTGTACCCTTTAAAAATGTCAAAGTCAAGAAACCCAAAGAAGGCTAAGGAATTTGGCCAGACTGAAGGAGCTTGAAGACATGGTGATGACAAAATACAAGCATGACACACGACTGGACCCCAGACCAGGAAGATGGACGGGGAGGGGGGGGGGGGCTGTCAGAATCTGGATTTCGTCTCTGGATTAGACAATAATATTGCACTGGTGTGAAGTCTCCTGATTGTGAACATTGTACTGTAGTTTAATCTAAGAGAATGAATGATCTCGTCTCAACGCACGCGGACTGAAATGTATCATGGTCGAGGTATGAGGGGTCCAAATTACTCCCGTGTAGTTCAGATAAAAACCATGGAACCAGGATGATAAAGCAAATGTAGCAAAATGTATATGACAGTGAAGCTATTCAACGGGTACGTAAGAGGTCCTTGACCTGTTCTTATGACTTCTAAACTGGAAATTATAGCAAAATACAATACTTAAATGTACTGTACTAAATGTCATGTATTAAATGTATTTAAAAATAAAAAGTTATAAGAAAAAAGGTAAAGTCATAAAAATAACACAACTGAAATTCTATACATTTATCAGGAAAGGAAGTTATGCTAACGAAAAACAATTGAAATTTGGCTTTTAACAATTAAAACTTTTATACGACTCAAAATAGAAATTATTGCTATAAACCTGGCTTTTCAAATATTTATTCCTTTCATCATTAGCAATTTCCTGTCCACATAAAAGCTACAGAGCTCCTTGAAAAACACAATACAGGGCGCCTGGATGGCTCAGAGGGTTAAGCTTCTGCCTTTGGCTCAGGTCCTGGGATCGAGGCCCACATTGGGCTCTCTGCTCAATGGGGAGCCTGCTTCCTCCTCTCTCTCTGCCTGCCTCTCTGCCTATTTGTGATCTCTCTGTCAAATAAGTAAATAAAATCTTTTAAAAAAAAGAAAAACAATACAATAGTAAAGCTAATATAATTTAAACAGAGCAATGCTTATAAGCTCCACTATAATTAAACTTAATTCCGAGGGGGGGTGGTTTAATGTAGCAGATTAGAGCTACACATTCCAAGAGTTCTCTAAAATATTCTTTCCTAACAATGTGAAGATTATCATTTCTTGTACTGCAATTCTTTATGCCTTCAGAATAAACCGCGCGGATGTTTCTGGAAACTTCCTTCAACCCCTTCAAGCACCACAAAGCAACTTCCTTATAACTTGTCATCCAATATCACAACACAGGTCATGAGCTAGCCCCACCCACCCCACTAGACTGGATACAAACCCGGATTGGAAGGGTTACATGTGGGACCTCACGGCTTAACCTTCCACGTAAATAAATCAGCGGGACAGGTGCGGGGCCTCCAGTACGAGTGCATGTTTTATTCAAGTTTAAAAGGAAAGGGCCTTGGATTAGTTCATCTCCATATTTCTTCAACTCTAGGATTCTATTACTCTGAATAAAATGAAACTCATCAAATTATAAAGGCATGGAATGAACGGTGAAGAACACATAAACACAAATAATAACGACGACGTCAAGGAGAAGAAGAAAATCAGAGCAAGCCGGCGAGTGGCTAGTTAGAAAAGCGCAAAAAAGCACTCAGGCAGGAAAAGAAGTCAGTAATATGATGATCCAGGAACAAAAGTAAAATCACCCAAAGGTAGTGAGCACTTTGCGGAAATCTGCTGTGCAGAATAACAAAAAGCCCTAACAATCAGATTATTTTTAACGACTAAAGTTTAAGGTTTCAAAATATAGTCAAAAGGCATTCAAATACAACATAAGAAATAAACTACTTAAAATATTGCCTTGAAATAATAATCTTTTCTATGGAGAGATAATGGAATCAAAAGAACCCTAAATTATAATTTGAGAATTCAACTAATTAGACAGATTTACTCAAAAATTTACTGTAGACCAACTATTGGTAGAATACTTCTACATACTAGCAATAAATAATGGGAAATTTACATTTACACACAATATCATTTATGGGAACACTAAAAAACAGAATGTCTGAGAAGGAATATAAGCAAATAAGTGCAGATTTATATGCCGAAAGTTATAAAATACTCATGAACAAAATCAACAAGGATCCAAATAAAGGAGAAGGGATAACACAGTCGTAGATCAGAAAGACTCAATATTGTTGAGATGTCAACTTTCCCCATTATCCATCTATATAATACAATCCAAGTCAAAACCCCAGTAGGAGTTTTCGCAGCAATCAATAAACTGACTCTAAAGTTTGTAAGAAAAAGGGAACAAAAACAACAACAACAACAACCCGACTTTTTTTGGAAAAGAAGTGAGAGGGTTACACTATCTGATCTCCAGACTTCCTGCAAAGCACAGTAACCCAGGCAGGGCGTTGTTGGAGAACAAGACAAACACACAGACCAACGGAAGAGAACGAAGCCCAGAAACGGTGGTATACATAGTCAACTGATCTCTGACCAAGGCCCACTGGCAATGCAGTGAGGAGAGGAAAGGTCTTTTCAACTGATGGTGCCAGAACTACTGAGCATCTGTAAGCATATGTGCCCACTACAAAATTATTTCAGAATGGATCGGAGACTTGAACATAAATCTACAAATGATAAAATCTGTAGGTAAATAAACATACAAAACACAATTTTTGCAAACTTGGGTTAAGGAAAGAGTACTAAAATCTGACATGATTTATGAAAGAAAAAACTGACAATCTGGATGTAACTGAAATTTACTAGTTCTGCTCTTCTCAAGTAACACTGACAAAAATGCTAAGCCACGCCAGAGTCAGAGAAAATATCTGCAAAACGTGTACTTAATAAAGAACTTATAACCGAAGTGTATAAAGAATTCTCAAAACTCAATAATGAGAACACCAACGACGTGATATTTTCTTAGAAAAATTGAACAGATTTGCACATTTCACCAAAGAGAAGCCCATGAAGAGATGTCCAACATCAGTAATCATTAGGAAAATGCAAATTAAAACCACAATGAGATATTGCTATATGTATTAGAATAGCAAAAAAAACAAAAACAAAAACTAAAACTAAAACAAAAAAACAACAAAAAAAAAAACCCCACCACCAATGCTGGTTAAGATATAAAGCTTTTGGATCTCTCAAAGACTACTGGTAAAAACAGAATAGGTACAACCTCTTTGGAAAACATTTCTTTAACGTTAGACATGCATTTGCCGTTCTACCCAACAGTCCCCTCCTAGGTGTTTACCCAAGAGGAATGAAAGTTCAATGTCCTTATAGTCACAAAAAAAATCTATCACAGATATTTATCGTAGACACAATTCTCCCAAACTGGAGATAATCCACATGTTCTTCGACTGGTGAATGGATATACTGTGACGTACCCACCTGCTGGAATCCCACTCAACAAAACTAAAGAATCAGCTACTGATACTGCATCATGAGTGAATCTCAAGTGCATCATTCCAAAGGAAAGTATGGGACCCAAAGGCTACACCCCCTGTGGCTGCACTTAGGTCATTCTGGAAAAGAGTAAAGCACAGGAACAGAGAACAGATGAGCAGCCGGCAGGGGGTGGGCAGTGGCATGGGGACTGATATGAAGGGACAGTAGGAAATTTGGGGAGGTAATGAACTGCACTGTATCTTGATTTTGGTAGTAGTTATACAACTTTATGCACGTGCCAAAAGTCAGAAATTTGTATGCTCTAAATGGTAAATTTGACTTTATCTAAGTAAACCTGACCCCCGCCCCCAAAAGAGTGGTGTGAAAGAAGAGAGTAAAATAAGATTCAGTACCTACAACAGAGCCAGGTACGAAGCTCAAAAGATGTTCCTGAACATTGGCTATACGTAGGGGCCACAAATTGGAAGCTAGAATTTCTGGAAGCCAATGTCTAGTCACATGGTCATCAAAGTCTACTAGATGTGTTTCATAAAGCACAAGTCTGTATGGAAGATAAAATCATTCACACCCAGAGGCATGGGATCAAAAAACATAATTACAAAGGTTTTTGGTAACACTGGGGTCACAACGACAACTCTCACACACCCAGGATATTGTGTATCCTTTACAAGTGAAAATGAAATCACAAATGATAGATATGCAAGCACATAAATAAAAAAAAGGCATACAGATATTGAAAACTCCCATAGGGTGTCGTGTCCCCTCAGGATGAATATTACCAGCGCAAATTCCCAACAACTTTTCCCTTTCAATTCTTCCAACAGGAATAATAAATAGCTAATTATATTTATCTATTTCATATAAACCATGTATTTGTTTTTATTTGACTCTAACACACTGGTACCTTCACTTCTTGATTTAAAGGTTTACAGGAGAAAATTATAAATGAAATGTAATTCAGGAATACTGTCAACAGTTAGAAAAATTTTTTTTTAAAGATTTTATTTATTTGACAGAGAGAAACACAGCGAGAGAGGGAACACAAGCAGGGGGAGTGAGAGAGGGAGAAGCAGGCCTCCTGCCGAGCAGAGAGCCCGATGTGGGACTCATCTCGGCTCTCCAGGATCATGACCTGAGCCAAAGGCAGTCGCTTAACCAACTGAGCCACCCAGGCGCCCCAATAGTTAGAACTTCTAAAATCCAAGTTAACCATCCCACCCTTGATCTAAATTCAAGACATACATGTTCAATAAAGTACTTGTAGATTAATTAATGAGCTCCCTTATTTAGATAATGGAGTAATCTGGGGCCCTGAATATCAAGAATCCAACAGACAAAAGCACAAATGGATGTAGCCAGAGAAAAATTCATAGGATGTTCTAAGCAACTGGCTCTCAACTCAAAAGGAGATAAAGGAAGTCGGGAGAGAGTAAAACGTAAAAATATAGTGACAAGAAAGTTCTATCTAGAGTCTTCTAATAGCTGGTTTGCTTTCAGTTTTTTAAAATCATTTTATTATAAAATGATAGAAAAGAAAGAAAGGTCACCACACTCCTACTCTTTATGACTATGGTTGATTTTTTTCATTTGTCACAGTTCTGTGCACATTTCACTGTAAACAAACTGACAAAGTGAGATTCAAAGTAATTTAAAATGAAACAGAAATATTATTGTAGTAAGCCACCTGATAGATATTTCCCAAAGACTTCTGCAGGAGCACTGGTTAAAACTGGCCTGATGGGGGGTGCCTGGGTGGCTCAGTGGGTTAAGCGACTGCCTTCAGCTCAGGTCATGATCCAGGAGACACGGATGGAGACCCGGATGGAGACCCGGATGGAGACCCAGATCGAGACCCGCATCAGGCTCCCTGCTCGGTAGGAAGCCTGCTTCTCCCTCTCTCACTCCCCCTGCTTGTGTTCCCTCTCTCGCTGTGTTTCTCTCTGTCAAATAAATAAAATCTTAAAAAAAAGAGTAACATTTCCCAGTAACCTTCATTTGCATTTCTTTCTTTCTTTTTTTTTTTTTTAAAGATTTTATTTATCTGACAAAGAGAAACACAGCCAGAGAGGGAACACAAAAAAGGGAGTGAGAAAAGGAGAAGCAGGCTTCCTGCCAAGCAAGCAGCCCAATGCGGGGCTCGATCCCGGGATTCTGGGATTATGACCTGAGCTGAAGGCAGAGACTTAAGCACTGAGCCCCCCAGGCACCCCTCTCTTACTTGTTAATAAAGCTGAGAGTCTTTGTATAGGGTCAAGTGGCTTTATTTCTCTTTCGTAAGAACCTGTCTTTCCACCAACCGTTGCCCATTTTCATCCCGAGGTATGGGGTCTTTTGCTCAGAGTGGGCAGGGCCTTTCTGAACGGGGGTTCGCTAGTCCACGGCCACTATCCAAGGAATCCTTCTGGCTCTCTACCTCTCAGGTCCCTGGCCCGGTCTGGGTGACCTATGAGCTCGACGTCCTGTTCCTGGAGTCAATGGAAACACTTCTAGTGCTTCCCTGTTCCCTGGGACTCTGACCTTTGGGACAGGCAGCTGGCACCATGTTAGGAAGGGGTCACACTTTTAGGGACACCTCCTGCATCCATAAACAGCAGCTGTCCCCCCACCCGAGGGCACCACGAGGCCAACCGCCTGCACTCTTGGATCTGTCTCTCTAATTCCCAGCACAATGGCTAGGCCTTAATCGGCTCGATAAACATTCCGTAAGTTGACTAAGGGGAAGGTGGGTATGGTCTGTGGTACAGTCACACACGGTTTCAGGAAGAGGTGAAGAACAAGCCGGGCGTGGAGAGATCAACAGGCCAGAGAGAGGCAGGGAAAGTGGGCACAGGGGCTCAGAGGCTGGAATTTCGGCTGCCAGGAAAGAGTGAGACTTCAGATCTGGACAGAGAAAGTTCCTTCGGGAACTTCGTGGAAGGGATGCGGGATTGCACCGTGGAGCCCTGGGTGTGCAGGGGAGGAGGGGGACTTGGGCCAGCAGGCCCGGGCTCTGCCAATCAGAACAGCTGAACCAGGCATTCATCACCTGCACAGTACTTTGTGTTTGCTGGAAAGCTTCAAGACGCCAGAAAGCCCGTGGGGGCAGAGTTTTTTAAAGAAGTAGGCAATTGTTCTATAAAAAATTAAAACTCAGCTCTCAAATCCTCAAATCTGAGGATTTCTGAGCCTCCTCTTCCCGAACACATTAGGCGCTGGGCCAAGTATCCTTCCCCTTCCCCTTCCTTGGGGCCCTCTGCGCTAGGACCTGCCACGCCTGCCCCGTGGCCGCTCGCATCCTTGTCCCATTCCCTAAGCCAACCCAAAATCGGTACTCGGTGGGGACCCCTACGTCCTACTAGTGCCCGCCTACCTCCACCTTTGAATATCTGTGTGGAATGCAAGGACGTTATCAAAGTCTCCAAGACTCACAACAGCGGACCGCCAGATGGCCGAGCTGCCACTGACCCGCTGGGGCGAGAAGGCCCACAGCCCGCTGGGGCAGAACCCCAAGCAACTCGTGCTTGGAGCTGCTTTTCATACTTAATGTGCAATTCAGTGAACACGAAATGAGTACTTAGTACAGCAAGAGATGGTATCTGTGGTTACTTTGTCCCAATTCATTTTAACTTCTAACCAGCTGACCACGGTAGTTTGTCAATTAGATGACCTTTACAGAGTCACACAGTAAGTTTAATTTTTGACAGGCGGTGGCTAGTACATCTCCCAGAAGCGGGGATGTCGCCCGTGGGAAGCAATGCCGGCTTCATCAGCGAACGCTCTTCCCACCGCCTAGCAAGGAGGGGGACGGAGGGGACAGCGGCGCAGCTGCTGCTCCGTGACCCGCAGCTCACCACAGCTGCCCGATCGAGCCCTCCACTTCCGAGGGGCCCACGCGAACACCTGGCCCCGCAGTGCACAGATGCCCACGGGGCCGCGGGGGAGGGACGGAGGGACCAGTGGCCATCTGGTCGGTGGGCCATTACTTTCCCCCGGGATACCGTCACACACTGAGCAGTAACCACATCATGTACAAATACACTCTCTACCCCAAACGCTACAGGTTAAGAGTTTTATATTATAGCAAAGGGCGGTTAAGAGGATTTTGTACTCAAGCAGAAAGCCAACCAGACAGAAAGCCAGCTCCTCCACTGTGTGAAATGCTGAACGAGGTGCCTGACAGTCACAAAGGAGGAACAGCATCTCGGAAATTATCTCTGGTCTCAAGGAATTTCAGCTCCACGAGTTAGGGAGCCAGTACAAAAGAGGAAGCCGGTAAGACTACATTTTCCACAGTAAGTGCCAAAGGCGTGCAGCGCGCAGGGAGGGCAGCAAGGCCATCAGAAGACGACTGTTTATAGTCAGAAATCAGGGGCACTGAGCTAATCTCCCACGGGAGGACCCGATGAAAGCACCCCACTGAGGGAGGCCGGCCACTGAAGGTGACGCCACGGGAAGAAGAAGGGAAAAGGCTGAGGCCCGCTGCGGCGACGTGAACGACAGCACCAAGCTCGACTGTACCCACCACGGGGGGCTGAGGGCGGGCGCAGAACACGGACAGGACCTGATGAGGCGTGTTTCCAGAATACCTTCTAAAAGCTAGAAAAGGGAAGGAATGTAAAAACAGGAGAGCCAGTCTCAAAATCTGCGGGTCAGGGCATCCCAGCTACCGACTCAGGTGGTGGCGGTAGAGCTGGGAAAGGCGCAGGCAGCATGGAACAGACACGGAGAGGTGCCCCACAGGCGACATGGGCGGGGGGGACCCTGGGCCCACAGGCGACACGGGCGAGGAGGACCCTGGGGTTCCGGAGAACACCTGCGGTGTTGTTCCCATGAACGGAAGGAGAGAAGGCGCGTGTGATGGAGACAGTAAGGGGGGCTCGCGGGCCCGCTGGTGTGGGAAGTGAATCCCAGCGCCTCGTCCCTGCAACAAGGAGCGACTTCAGGAACAAACCAAGCCCTTCAGGCGTGTAAGCTCTGGCACTGGGTCACCTGAGCTGCACGGCCGCCTCGTGAGACGCGCCCCTACGTCCTTGGGGAAGACCTCTCGAGGAGACCAGCCCGCACAGCACAGTGTCTCAGGGCTGGAGCTCGCAGAGGGCGAAGGCCAGCTCGGTGAGGTCAGTCCCAGCCAGCCCCTGCTAGTCCGGAGACGCCTGCTGAGCAGCACTCCACCGCTGAGCATCTTCCTGCCTGGCCAGCGAGGCTCGCGACAACCTCCGCAGGAAGTTATTTTGAGGCCTGACATCTGTGCGTGGAGCACTAAGCACTAAGGGCTGGCTAACGGCTGTCCTCGTCCCCCGACACTGCTGATACAGCCCTCCCCAGAGCCCCCGCTCCCCCGCCGGCCTGTGCGGCTCCGGGTCAGCTGGCGGCGGACCCCCTCCTATCACTCCGAGGTGACAAGAGTGGCACTACAGGCCCAGGGGGTTACAGGCTGTTCCGGGTTCACACAGGTGACCCAGCCAAATAGTTCATTTTAAAAATAAAATTATACTGCAGGGCATAAGACAGAAACAGAAAAACGGAACAAAATGAAAGAAGTCACTGTTTTCAGACAAAAAAGGGGCTACGGTCTGGAGGAGAAGTGGTATAAACAGGAGGACCCTGGGATGGGCCCGCTCTTGACCTAGAAAGGTACCTTCCGAACCGTGATGTTGGGAGGGGGACCCAAGCGCCAGGAGTTCAGGGAATCTAAGGTGCCTGGAACCACCAAACACATAAAAATGAAACGAAGAGACAGAGCTAATAAGCCAGGAGTAGCAACATAGCATACTAGAATATCAATCCAAAAGAAGAAAAAAGCAACAGAAGAGCAAATGCGAAGATATGAGACTTAAATCCAACCATACTGGTAATTATTTTCCTGTAAATATAAATATTTAGACAATATTCTAATTAAAAGGCAGAGATTAGAGGCCAGATAGACCACGCAGACACGAATACCAAAAGGGGGTGTGGTTATATCAATATTAGGGAATGGAGACATCAGAACGATCTAGCAGCAGGAGGAAGAAGGACATCCCCTAAAGATAAAGAGGTACTACTCAGTGAATGATGTTAACAATCATAATAGGCATGCACCTCTCCACAGGGGGCCCAGTAATTCCTCTCCATCCCCTTACCAAAGCAGGAGGGCAGCGTCTATCAGCAAGATGTGTTCACAACAAGAATAAAATGGGTAAAAATGTCCATGGGCAGCTTTATTCCTAATTGCCCCAAACTGGAAACCCCTATGTCCACAAACGCTGAGTTGTGTGAAGTCCACAGGAGGGAATACTATTCAGCAATAAAAGAAACCAAGTCCTGGACAAGCCACAATGCGGATGGCTCTCAAGCAAGGACACTGCTGGGGCCAATAAGGCAGACACCAGAGAGTGCCTGTGATTGCAACCCTAATTAAGATCCCAGGTTGCCTGGGGCTGGGGGGAGCTGAATACAATGGGACAAGTATGTGCTCTTCAAAGTGATGGGATGGGTCTATGTGGGAGGACTACAGGTGTACACTTTCGTCAAAAGTCAAACTCAGGGGTGCCTGGGTGGCTCAGTTGGTTGGGCGACTGCCTTCGGCTCAGGTCATGATCCTGGAGACCCGGGATCAAGTCCCACATCGGGCTCCCTGCTCGGCAGGAAGCCTGCTTCTCCCTCTCTCACTCCCACTGCTTGTGTTCCCTCTCTGGCTGTGTTTCTCTCCGTCAAATAAATAAAATCTTTAAAAAAAAATAAAAAAAGTCAAACTCAGCGGGAAGCCTGCTTCTCCCTCTCCCGCGTCCCCTGCTTGTATTCCCCCCTCACTGCCTCTGTCAAATAAATTTTAAAAATCTTTAAAAAAAAAAGTCAAATTCAATCCTTAAGATGGATATATTTCATTGTATGCATATACTTCTACATTTTTTTTAAAAAGAACAAAAGCATACAGCATGGTTAGCAGTAAATGAAAAGAATCAGTAACAATAGGATTCTTACATACGTAGTATCTCATGAGGAAATCAAGCATCTTCTGGAAATCATAAATGAGAAGGAAAAATGGGCCCAAATCAACGTTCCCGGTAAAGCTATGGTTTCGGGTTCTTTTCCACCACCAATTCTGAACCCACTTGCTGGCGTGAGGGCAGGAGCCACAGAACAAAACTATTTCCAATCGTCTGAAGTGGTCACAAATGATACGGGCAAGCCAATGGATCTGAGAGCAAACTCTGAAGGCCAACATTTTTTTTTAGGTTATACTTTCCTCCATGCTCCAAGCAATAAAAATTTCAATTAATTTTTTTTCCTTCGAGAACAAGTACATCTTACAAGGTTAAGAATGTTTGAATCTTGGGGCATCTGGGTGACTCCGTCGGTTAAGCATCTGACTCTTGGTTTCTGCTCAGGTCATGATCTCAGGGTCATGAGATCAAGTCCTACGCTGGGCTCCACACTGAGCATGGACCGTGCTTAAGATTCTCTCTCTCCCTCTGTGCCCTTTTCTTTAAAAAAAAAAAAAAAGAAAAAGAAAAAGAAAAAATGCGCTTCTTGAAAAAGCAGCCCGAGTCTTTGTGTTCCAGTGTTACAGGCTTCTTCAGAGGCCAGCACAAGGCAGCCTGCCCCACCTGGGCGGGGATTTTTTTTTTCTCTAAGAGTGTTCTCTGCTCCTCAGGGAGCAGAGAGTGATCAGCGTGGGGACAAAGTTCTATGCCTACCGGCCCACCGCACAGCATCAGGAGGAATGCAGAGCACAGGTGACAGCAGCCCCCAGCCGGTGGCCCAGGACAGATCAAGTACCCTTGACTCCAAAGCTCAGGAGCAAACCCATGGCCCTCTGACCTCAGCCTCCTTCACCGCCGGCTCTACCTGACCCGGAGGGAGGGCACCGTGTCCTCCGCCAGCCCGTCCTTCCCGCCTGCTCCTGTGGCACAACAGACTGCGTTATGGATGCCATCTTCAAGGCTGGAACTCATTGACGTCTCTCACCACCTCCACCTACCCTACTCGTCTGAACGCCAGAACCCCCTCCTGCTTCCACTCTGGCCTCCCCGGGCCCGTTTCCACGGCAGCTCCTCTGCTCCGTGAAAGCCCGAGTGACAGTGCGCCAGCCCAGTGCTCGGAGGCCCCCACGACCCAGGTCCTTGGAGTCAAAGCGAGTCAAAGCGGACGCCTCACGATGGCCTGCAGAGCCTGTCGCTGTCACTCACCCCCGCCCCCCGCCTGCAGCCCCCGGGTGCCCACGCTGTCCCTCCGCCATCACGGCTCCTGTCTGAGGGCCTCTGCTGAGCCCGCAGCCCGGACCTGCTCTCCCCAGATAAATGTACAGGCGCTCGGCTCCCTCGCCTCCCCCCGGGATTTGTTCAGCTGACCCTTTATGAGCACTGCCTTCGCGAAACACCCTAATCTGAAACTGCACGCCCTTCCTCTCTGGGGCTCTGCGATTCTCCACGACCTGGCCCCCACGGGGACAGTGTGTATTTGTTGGCCTGTCTCCCCTGTCGAATGCTGGCTCCGTGAGGACGCGGGCTTCCCAATGCCTCATAGGTGCACTCCCCGGGGCTTCCAAGAATGTGAGGCCCAGGGCAAAATTTACCCCATCAACCACAGGGGTTTCAGTAGATTTCAAACAAACCCTAATGCCCACCTCTTAGCCTATCTCTACACTTCCTAGTTGTGACTTTGACCGGAAGTAGAAATACTGACAAACATCAAGAATAAGATACAAAATCCTCAGAAAATGCATTTCCAAAACAGCTAACACCCCCCCCCCAAACCGCCCCGGGACTCGCGGGGACTCCCCTATAGGAGTAAACACACTGCGCTGACACTTCGGATGCCGGAGGTCTGTGGGAGTCCCACACGTTCTTCTGCAGAGTGAGCTGGCTGGGGTGGGGGCCCTCTGTGGCCTGATGTGGTCTTTGCCTTCCCCATGTGCCTTCTTGTTTGAAGAGATATTTCCAGTAAAGCACCGGATCAAAACGTATTCAACTGTGAATGTCTCATTTAGGAAAGCACATAAGTGCATCTGCTACAGAAAGATCTCTGTGCACGGCCCCCCAATTCTGGATTTTAGTATCATTACATATTAAATAGGAACGGTACCGTTGATACGTTATTTTGAAAAGGGGGGAGGGGAGGAACCCCATCTGCATGCTGATTCCCACACTAACTTTTCCTGCTGACAGGCAGGGCTCCCAGTCCAGGCTCTGCCTCCGTGCCTTTGCTCCGACTGCAAACTCGGCCATGTTCTCCCACCCGGCACACGAAATGCTCCGTGTGGTGTCTGCACACGGGCAGCAATCACCACCCCAAACTAAACGGAATTCCTACTAAGCCGACTCAGAAAAGATGAGCAACCATTTAAGAGATCGCGGCTTGCCAGCCTCCAGATCAGGGCTCTAGCGGCCCTGCCTGGGCATTCCCAGCGTCTAGTGATTAGCAGGCGGCAAAGGCTTGGGTCATTTCGGTAAAACGTAGCTGTTCTGAATTTTTCCTGGAAGGGATCACTCTGACTGATCTTAAAACTTAGATGATGGCTTTAAAAAGGAAAACCAGTCCCAACAAATATTTTCCCCGCTCTTTGAAAGCTGCCTCAATGTCCGCTGTCGCACACACTCAGAGCCGTAGAGGCCGCAGGACAGTGCCGCGGTACCCCCAGCTCTCGTCGGGTCCTAGGGAGGAGGCACCCATCCCAGATTCTGGCTGCTGGAGTCCGACACGGATGAGAAGCCAGCTGAGAAGACTGGGTTCCGGTACGTTTTTAAGAACAGCCCTTCCCTCTTCTCCAGCGTCTGTCTTCTCTGGGCAGCAATTTTATTAGGAAACCCAAGCTGGTGTGTGCAGAGCGGTGCCCCTAACCTTGCCGAGCTCCCCCGCGGTGAGTTGCCTGTTGCTGCCTAGGCCTTTTCAATTGAAAATCCAATTAGCTGTGCTTAGTCAAGTGTTTATCTCTGCTTTTTGAAAGTCTAAATGGATCTTTAACTCTCCCCCCCCCCCCAAAAGTCTCCACAAAGGCAAGGATAATTGATGCAGAACTGAAGAGGGTCCCGGCTAGAGAAAGTTTTGTACAGAAAAGATGGGGCGGGAGCCAGACTCTGCCACTGTCAATCAGGGGCCCACACTTCCAAACAAAGTAAGGAGCAAAAAGGGAACACGAGGACTGAAGCTGCTTCCCCGGTTCAGAGTCCCCTCAGCATGACCAAGTGCAAAAGTGCCCAATTTGCTATGATTTGACCTGGCTTTTGAGGAGAAGTTGCATAGTTACACTTTTTTTTTTTTTTTTTTTTGCAGATTTTAACCATTTTTATGTTTTGAAGCACAGAACACTTCAAGAAATACTTTTAAAAAATTTAAAAAATTGATTGGTAACTTTGTTCTTTGAAATTAACAAAAGAATAATCCTAAACTGTTTTACCTGTGTTGCTTGGGTATACATGTGTGTATATGTGTGTGTTTACTACTTCTGTGGTCTTAAATAATTATCGATTCTAGAGGTGCCTGGGTGGCTCAGTTGGTTGGGCGACTGCCTTCAGCTCAGGTCATGATCCCGGAGACCCAGGATCGAGTCCCGCATTGGGCTCCCTGCTCGGCGGGAAGCCTGCTTCTCCCTCTCTCACTCCCCCTGCTTGTGTTTCCTCTCTGGCTGTGTTTCTCCTGTCAAATAAATAAAATCGTTAAAAAATAAAAAAAATAAAAAGTAATAATTATCGATTCCTTTTTAATAGATGCCTATGAGATATCTGTGTTCATTTTTGTTTCTATAGGAACTGCTCAAAAGCCTTTTTGGGAAGGTAGTAGTTTCTATTTTTCTAATTCTTTTCCTAATGAAACACACTTTTGTTTCCAAAGCCCATATCAGGTATATTCCTTATGCCTTAACCCCGATGCCAAATACAATTTATACATTCTTTCTATATAAATGTTCTCAGAAATAATGCTAAATATATTTGGGACCAATGTAGGAAATATTTAAGAAATCAAAGTGAAAATAAAAATTGAAAACGAAAGGCACCAGAATGGAAAGAAGTAAAACTGCTTTTATTTGGAGACAAGATTCTCTCTGGGGAAAATCCTAAGGAATTCACATGCACACAAACATCTCCCAGAATTAATAAACTAGTTCAGCAACGTGGCAGGATCCAAGACCACTGGGCAAAAACCCATTCTACTTCTACATTTGGCTGTTTGGTGAACAGCCAAAAAGGAAAGTAAGGAAACAATTTCATTCAATATAACATAAGAAACATCAAAATACTTGGGAATACATTTAATGTGATGTAGAAGGACTCAAAGCCACAAAGCATTGTTGAGAGAAATTAAAGATGGCCTAAATAAACGTGGAGACATTTCATTATCATGGTCTACTGACTTAATGTTGTCAAAGTGGCAGTTCTCTCCACATTGGTCTGTAGATACAACACAATCCCGGCGGGAATTGTATTTATTTATTTTGGAAGAAATTGAAAATCTGATGCTAAAATTCATATGGAAATGCAAAGGATTCAGGATAGCCAAAAGTAATTTTGAAAAGGAAAAAAAGACAAAAGTGGGTGGATTTTTATTTCCTGATTTCAAAACTTACCATAAAGCCACAGTAATATAAAGACAGTGCAGTACTAACCTAAGGCAGAAGAAATCAATGGAACAAAATTAAGAGTCCAGAAATAAATCTTTCAATTTATGGTCAATTAATTTTCAACAAAGCTGCCAAGACAATTCAATGTAGAAAAGAAATGGTTTCTTTTCCCTTTTTTCTGAGAGGGAGCACACAAGTGGGACTGGGGCGGGGGAGTGGGCAGAGGGAGAATGAGAACGTCAAGCAGACCCCATGCCTACTGTGGAGCCCTCCGTGGGGCATGACCCTGCGGTTGTGACCTGAGCTGAAGTCAAGAGTCAGACGCTAACCAACTGAGCCACCCGGCACTCCAAGAAATGTTGTTTCAATGCAAGTATTCAGACGGCTGGATATCCACAAACTAAAAACAAAACAAAACAAAAAAGATTAATTTAAATCCTTAACTCACATCATATGCAAAAACTAACTCGAAAATCAACCAAAGGCCTAAACGTAAGAGCTAAAATGACAAAACTTCTAGAAGAAAAGAAGAAAATCTTCACGGCACTCAATTAGGCAGAAAGTTCTCAGATACGACACAAAGTACAATTTTAAAATATGTATAAATTGGGTTTCACCAAAATTAAAACCTTTAGCACTTCAGAAGTCACCATTAAGAAAATGAAAGGGGAAAGCCAGTCACCGGAGACAACATCTGTAAATCATACGTATGATCAACAATATAAAGAAAAACAATTTCTTAAATGGACAAAAGATTTAAATAGGCATTTCACCAAAAAAGATATAAGGAGGATAATTAGCAAAAACAGGGTCAGTGTCAATAACTTAGGGAAACACAAATCGAGACCACAATGAAGTAACCACGAGACCCAGGGGAACGGCTATGACAGTGAGAATGAAAAGCAGTGTAGCCTCTTTGAAAATCTACAGCAATTGCTTCAGAAGTTAAATAGGAGTGTACCAAATACCCCAGCAATTCCAAAACCCCTCTTTCTATACCTAAGAGAGACGGAAACCTCCGGCCACCCTTGGCATGAACGCTCCCGGCAGCGTTGGTTTATAACAGACAAGGGGGAATAATCCGAACAGATAACAAAATGTGTGGTCCATCCACATGATGGAATATTAATTCAGCCTCCAAAGAGGGGGGAGGACTGCTATGCACAAGATGGCTGAACCTCCAAGATCTGACGCTAAATGAAAGAAGTCGGACGCAGAAGACTACGGGCCATATATGGCCGCTTTCCCCTCGCATGAATGGGAGCCTGCTGAGATGTCCCCGTGGCTAGGTGGTGTGATGTTACATGAGCCATGGTGTTCTTCCAGTGTTAGGGTAACATCTGCATACTTTGTGAATTAAGTACCTACTCTGGAGTCTCCTTATAATCAGAAACACTGCCCTCTAATTAGAGTGGGTAGGCAGACAGAGGAGCTAAGTAGATTGTTGACGGATGGATGGGATTTATCAAAGGCCATGCGCCTTACTTGCATATTATGAGATTACTTCAGTGTATCTCATAGAAAGAAAACAGTAACAAAATCTTCATCAGAACTGATAACTTCATTTGACTGCCTTTCAATAATAACCAGTATCCCTTTAAAACCATTTTTTGGGGGCGCCTGGGTGGCTCAGTTGGTTAAGCATCTGCCTTCAGCCCAGGTCATGATTCCCGAGACCTGGGATCGAGCCCCACATCGGGCTCCCTGCTCGGCGGGAAGCCTGCTTCTCCCTCTCTCACTCCCCCTGCTTGTGTTCCCTCTCTGCCTGTGTTTCTCGCTGTCAAATAAGTAAAAATTCTTAAAAAAAATAATAAAATAAAATAAAACCATTTTTTGGGTAAGCCAAACCAAGAACACTGTGTTAATACCTAAATGCAGAAGTTTTACTGACAACAAATCAGGGACCAGGGTAATTGATGTCCATTAAGACACACAATTTCTGTATAAGGAGGAGAAGGAGGATAAAGCAGTCTGTCACTTAATCTTTTTCACTCTGAAAACTAGCAATCACAAAGAACGGAGCATTTATCCTGCTGTATCAGCCTTCTATTGCTGTGTAACAAACCCCACAGACGCAGTGACCTGGAAATACCATCCATTTCTGAGCTCACAGTTCAGGAGCTCAGAAGTCCTGGTGGGCTCCACGGGGTTTCCTGCTCAGGGACTCCCGAGGCCTAAGTGTCGGCAGGCCGGCCCTTATCTGGAGGCCCCGAGGGGAATCTGCCTTCAACCTCAGCAGACTGTGGGCAGAACTCAATCCCTACGGCTGTAGGACTGTGGTCCTGGTTTCCTAGCTCAGCACCCATGACCTTCTCACGTGGCCCTTCCCCACCACCTGCAAAGTCGGGTACGCCATGTCTAACTGCTCCTGTGCTTCGGTCCCTCTGACTTCCTCTTCCGCTACCAGCCTGAGGAAATTCTCTGCTTTTGTAAGGATCTGGTGTGAGTAGATGAAACCCACCCAGAACACAGCCCTGATTTCCTCTACAAAATCCCCTTCACTGGTTGCTCGTGGGGGTCATGCTGGGAGGCCAGTCACAGGAGCTGCCCTCAAATTTGGCCAACCACACCTACGTTTCCTAAGATTTTATTTACTTTAAAAAGAGAGGGAGAGTGCGCAATTGGGGGGGAGGAATGGGGGGAGGAATTGAGGGGGGCAGGAATTGAGGGGGAGGGACAAGCAGACTCCACGCTGAGTGCAGAGCCCCATGCAGGGCTCCATCCCATGGCCCTGAGATCACAACCTGAGCCAAAATAAAGAGCCAGACACTTAATGGACTGAGCCACCCACACATTCTCCTCCATGCACTATATTTAAGGGCAACCAAACAGCCTCAGTTGATGAGCCGAAGAAATAAAGATGGAGGGAATGGCATAATTAGAAAACCCCCATTTGACAACTCCCTAAAAAAGCAAACGATTTAGACAGCTAGCATCTATGAAAATGAAGCCAAGAGCACATGACAGTTTGACGGGGCGCCGCAGAGCTGACCACCCCTGGACCCACTCTAGAGACGGGACTACCAAGCAATGCCTACGTGTCGCGCGCCTCCGGCCACGAAGTGCATAGCACCACCTGCGAAGCAGTTTTGCCAAAAAAGTAGAACCAATCTAATAAGCTGTTAGAACCAGCCTTCAGTTTACAGGAAATACAGAAAACAGAAGTGCAATTTAAATGATCTCACGAAGAAGCAAACAGAAAAATCCAGAATGTGGAACATTCTGCAATATGACTGACCCAGTTTCTTCAAGAAGTCCGTGACCTGTGGGCGGGGGTGGGGGAGGGTGGGGGGGTAGGGGCCGGGCCGGGCCACCTGTTCAAGATTAAAAGAGGCATTATTACTAAATATAAAATAAAAACAATATTTGGATCCTGATTCAAACCAACCAAGAGTAAATGGACATTTTTAAGTTAATCAGTAAAAAATGTGACTAGAGGCTCAGAATTACAATAAAGCATCATCATTAGATATTAAACTAAGAATCATCACTTTCATTGGTTGGAGCAGAGATGAAGATCGTAAAAGAAAATGTCTACCATTTTTAGAGATGTCTGTAGGGCTGAAACCCCCTAAAGGGCTTGCTAATTGCTTTAAAATATTACAGCAGTCACACAGACCGGGGATGGGCGAGGCCAGGAGAGCAGAATGTTGCAAAAGAATGAACCCGGGTGATTCAGACCTATGGAGGAGGATTAGTCTGCTTCTGGGCATGACTCGATATTTTTATCGTAAATACAATTTCATTTCAGAGCCTTCATCCAGGGAGCACGTGCAGCCGTCTTAAGGGTCTCACAGACATTTCTCACAACTGCCTTAGGCAGTAGGTTCTATTCCGAGCCCCACGTGTCTAGGTAAGAAAACAAAAGGAATCCCACCCAGTCTGGGGTGGAGCCAACAGGCCAGCCAATCAGCCGTCATCTCCACAAAGCCTCAGAGGCAAGTAAAGGAGAGGTTTCTACCTTTGCCATTTGACAAAGCATCTGGGCACATGCTCCCAGGCAGTCCGCTGAAAGTGTGTGCTCACCATCAGCACTGGGGAGGGTGGAAGGTGCCGGAAGGCAAAAAAGGAGCTGATAGGGGATATGGGGGAAAGGGAAACAACAGAACCACAAAGAAGCAGTAGACAGTCATGGAAAGGGCTGATGGAACAGACGGGAGAGACAAAGGCAAAGGAGGAGGGATGCTGAAAAGAGAAGATGAAGACCTACAGAGCTGGCCACCTTCCCTTCTGGCCCTGCCCCAACCCCAGCCGAAAAGGAGAAGGCCGCAGGGCAGGAGGAGGGGCCCGCCGGACACTGACCCGGCAGTCGTGCCCAGACACAATTACAGGTCTGTGTTTGGTGAGGCGGCCTTGCACGCTTCCCTCCCCACCCCGCCCCCCAGGCAGTCGCTGTTCTTTCCTGTGACCTTCCAAGTTCAGACTTAGCTTCCTCTGTGCTCACAAAGTCAAAGGAAGGAAAGAGGAAGAAATTACTTATTCATCTAAGCAATTTTTAAAATTCTTTAAAACAGTCTGATGGCGATAGAATTCACAGGCCGCCAGTGCCCCGGGAAGTCGCTCTCGGGGCAGAGCCCATGTCGGGGCCTAGGCCGCGAGGGCACCTTCGTGCCAGTAAGGCACTCAAATCAAGGGCTCCCGGGGCCAGCTACCTGTACAGTTTGGATCAAAACTTTACAGTGGGAAAGACATGCGCGGGGGCGTGCATGTGTGTTGGGGGGCAGACAGGAAAGGCGTGAGGATCAGAAAATACAGCAGGAGAAAGAATCCTCGGGGCATCTTAGAGACTGGCCTGAGAGCTCAGGGGACAGCAGGTGTGCCACAATCCTTGGGTATACCTTAGTAATGGGGAACCACCTGCGCAGATTACAGGTGAAGAACTGCCTTCCTCCCATGCCAGCATTTTAATAGCCACAAAGTGGAGACAACCCAGACATAAGGGTATGCAACCCGTGTCACAGCCGTACAGCGGGAGACTGCCGAGCATAAAACAGATGAGGTCTTGGCAGATGCTGTAACACGGAGGACATTGAAAATGATCTGATTGGAGACCCACGCAACAGACACTCATTGTCTGGTTCCATCGAGTGAAGGAGCAGCCACCACGGGCAAATCCACAGAGGCAGAAATTAGACCGGTGATATTTTGCAGCCGGGGCTGGGGAGTGCTAATGGGCACAGAGCCTCTTTTTGGTGTGCTGAAAATGTCTTAAGATGAGGGTGTGGTGCAGGTTGCCCAAGGCTGTGAACACGCTGAAAAGGACTGAACCGTATTCGTGAGTGGACGGTGTTTCATGCTGAGTAAAACAGATCTCAGTAAAGCTGCAGATCGCTCTTGTAAATTCAACTAATAAGAAACTCGTTCCTTTTTCCCTTCCCTCCCAAAGAGGAGGCGTTTCTCTCTTGTTATTGGGACAGTTTCATTTCCTGTTCTTTAGCCCAAAAACAGAAGAAAGGGGACCCTTTACTTAAAGAGATGACAGTTAACCAAATGCCGGGAACACAATGAGAAGCAGCAATAAAACACTGAGATGAAGGTCAAGCTCTTTCCACTGCTCTGTTCCCGCACCCAATCCCAATGAGCGGGCTGAAATATTCCCAGGCAGCCAAAGGGCCTCTCCACGCTCTCCTCGGGGCATAAACGGTCCGCAACCCAGCACCCAGCTTCTGATCACTGCACTTAGCCGCATCACCTTCACAGGCAGCGAATCTGTAGACTTGGTAAAAATTTACCAAAATCCAAAGACTTTCTGCATCGGTTTCTACTTTACTTGAACACAAAAGGGCAATGTGACTCCTCCTCAAAAAAAACAAAAACAAAAAACAAAAAACAAAACCTGTCCGGTTCTTACCAGGTGACCCTTCCTACAGTACGTTTTAATATTCGTTGTTTCCCTTCCATGAGCCTTTACAGAATGACCAGAGAAGGAGAAGGACAGATCAGAGCAAGTCGTCTCACCAACCCGAGTCTCCGTGTCCTACCCCGTAAACAGCAGGGCCACCCAGAATTACCACGAAGGATCTCCAGTCTCAACGGGGATCAGCCAGTCTGTGTCTATGAATCATGGAGACAGAACTAAATGCAGAAACCGAGTTTCAGGAAACTTTAGTTCAACCACAGTTTCTTGAAATTTTAATACAATAATTTCCTCTAGGATTAAAATAATTTAAAAACTATGACACAGTTCCTCGGCAAACCTTCTCTGAATGACTGTGGGAGGCAAGTAAGGAGCAAAGTAAGGAAAAAAGCTTCCAATTCTCTTATATTCAGCTAAGGTGATTTCCTGTAAAATCCTGGAATTATCTGTTCGTCACATCACTATGGGCAGATCAACAATGCAGCCAGCTGGCAGGCCAAACGATAAGTCCTATCCTAGTTGAGAACAAAATATTCTTCAGGAAATTCCTGGACAGCAGGAACTGATTCGGGGGCGGGAAAAAAAGAAAAATTGGTAGATTCCAGCTCTTACCTAACCTGGCAGACAGTCACCTCTAAACAGATCAGCAGATCTGCGGAAGGCAGGTGAGAACACAATAACCCTTTGCTTTGCAGGCCTTGAAACCCCACACTCAAGCAATCCCTGCTCAGTCCTAACTTCTCCAGGCACCAACTGCCGGTAAGCAGAGAGCATGCCTATCCCCCCGCACACTTGCACGGACCAGGACCAGCACTGGCCGAAGCTGGGTACCAGCCGGAGACAGATGGGGGGTCCTGGGGACCTGCTAAGTAAGACTGAAGGGAGCCACAGGGATGAGAGTGATTGATGGGGAACTGACAAGGACTGAGTAGCACGCAAACACTATAAACTAGCCCGCGAAAAGAGATGAGATGAGGTAAGCCAGCCCCGCACTTTGGGGTGAGAAGGCCAGGCACAGGGTGCCAACTCCTTGTGATCACAGGAAGTACAACAGCAGTGAGGGAGGCTGGGGACCTCAGACTCAGGTCCAAACGGAGAGCGTTTCTTTCTGGCGTTCCCTTGATTTTGGCAACCGCCAATTGCCTTAAAACCTCGAATCAAACTAGTCTGTGTCCCGACAGCTTATTCACGAGACATTACTGGGGATATAAGCAACCATTCAGTATCTTCCTATTACACGGAACCTCCTTCCTCCCCGGCTGCGCTGCAGGGCACACAGACGGCAATGCCGCCCGAAACCACCACCCAACTTACGGCACGCCAAGTGAGCAAGTGGCACTTACCAATTTTCTGATTAAAAATCTTGTCAAAGGTGATTTCATTTCTCTCCTGAAGATACTTCTGCATCACACTCCGGATACTGCAAGAGAAGAGTGACACATTTGTAGCCGTGACAGCCTGCATGGTGAGAAACCATCCCCAGTGTGGACAATGCACGGAGGTCTCAACTCAAGGCCGCTGGTTGACCAGAGAGCCCTCATACTGACATCCACGACTGTACAGACGCCGGGGCGTCGTGGCTGCAGCTCGTGTCCTCTCCTGTGACTAAGGGCCGACCTGGCATGTGGACATTGGACAAACTGGGGAAAGCTTAAGGACCAACTGGGGAAAGCTCGCCCTCAACGCTATTGTTTTTCAAAATACATACAAGCATGCGCACACGTGACAAATCCTGCTGGTCGATTAATGAACTTCTTTCTAAAACAAAAGGAAATATTCCCTGGATATATGACTGAGATTTTTAAAAACCACACTTCTATACATCAACAATAAACAGCGAGAAAACAGAATTAGAAGGAAGATTTCACTTAAGATAAAATAAGAAACACCAAATGCCTTGGAATAAATCCTTCAAAATATGTGCACAAACTTTGTAGGGAAAATTACAAAATGTACCGAGAGACATAACAGAAAATCTTAATACATGGAAAAGTACACCATAGTGATGAACAGAAAGATGGAATACAGCAAAAATCCAACGTCTACCCAAATTTATCCATAAAGTCAATTCAACCCCAACTCCCATCACTACTCCAGAGTAATTGATAGGACATAGAAACAATCAGGTCTTTATAAAATGTACACAGAACAACATGGGGTCAAGAACAGCGAAGACGTTTACAAAGAAAGAGAATACTGAGAGCAGGGCTTACTATGAAGCTAAAATAAAGACAGGATAAACAAATTAAACAATGAAAATGGAACCGAGAGCACAGAAATATGGAACTTTAAGGTACAGGGCAGAAAAAGGCAGAAAAATGGAGAAACTAGGAATGATTCAACAAGTGAGCTTAAAGTGAATATTCAAATGGAAAAAGGAGAAACTGAGTCTTTGCCCTCCACTAGTGGGAAAGAAATTGGCAGCAGCAACCCCCTTTTAAAAACTTATTAAAACAAATTGAGGCATCATCTCTATATAATTCAGTGCATATTTATGTATACCAATAGATGAGTTTTTCACATATAACTATTATCTTAATCAAGAAAGAAAATATCCTTTAAAGATTTTATTTATTTATTTGAGAGAGAAAGAGAGCACAAGCAGGGAGGAGGGGCAGAGGGAGAGGGAGAAGGAGAAGCAGACTCCCTGCTGAGCTGGGAGCCCCACAAAGGGCTCCAACCCAGGATCCTGGGATCATGACCTGAGCCCCCCAGGTACCCCAAGATACAGAATATTCCTGCCACCCCAAAAGGTGCCCCTTTGCAATCAGTCTCCCCATATTCTAGCATCCAGGCAAATACTGATCTCCTTTCTGTTAATTCAGATTACTTACTCCAGTTCTAGAACTTTAGATAAATAACATCACACAGTATGTTGTCCTGTGTGTCTGGCTTCTTTCCCTTGACATAAGCAAGCTTCCTCCATACTGCTGTGCACATAAGCATTCAGTTCCCTCTTATTGCCAAGTAGTATGACATTGTATGAATATTCCACCATTTGTTTAACCGTTCATCTGTTAATAGACATTTGGGTTGTTTCCAGATAGGGGGTATTATGAATAAAGCTGTCTTAAATATTTGTGCGTGAGTCTTTTTACAGGCACATGTTTTCATTTCTCGTGGGTAAATATCTAGAAGTGAAATCGTTGGTCATATGGTTAATTATAGTTAACATTAGGAAAAACGGCTGAATTCTATTCCAAACTATGTGATGTTACGTTCCCGCCAGCAATGCATGAAATGCCAGTTTCCCCATATCTCTTGCCAACACTTTGGTTGTCAGTCTTTTCAGTTTTGGCCACTCTGTTAGGTAGTGTAGTGGCAGCTTATTTTAATTTCCTTCTCCCTAATGAATTATGATGTTGAGTATGTTTGGACATTATTGAATTATTGGCATGCTTACATCTTCTCCTGTGACGTGTGCAATGAAATCTTTTGCCTACCTTCTAATTGAGTTGTCTGTCTTTTGACTTGACTGTAAAATTTCTATGTCCTGGAAACAAGTCCAGTGTCCGATTTATGTGACTGTAATATTTTCTCCCAGTCCACACCTTGTCTTCATTTCCTTCTATGAAGTCCTTCCAAGAGCACAAGTGTCTAGCCAATGAGTTCCAATGTATTATTTCTTTGGTGGACCACGCTAAGAAATCTTTCACATCACAAAGTCATAAAGATTTTTAACCTCATATTTTCCTTTAGAAATTTTTAAGGTCTAGTTTTTATGCTTGGGTCTAAGATCCATCTGAGGTTAATTTTTGTGTATGAGGCAAAGTAAAAGTTCAAGGTTCTTTTTTTCCCTTATAATACCTAGTTATTCTAGTATTGTTTGTTGGGGGAGAAAAGTATACTTTCTCCATTGAATTACCCTGGCACCTCTGCTGATTCAACACTAAATTTGGGTAGGTCTATCTCTGGGCTATCCTGTTTCATTGATCTGTATGTCTCTCCTTCCTTCAATACTACGCTGTCCTGATTGCTAGAGGTTTAGAGTTATCTTGAAATCAGGTAATCCAACTTTGTTTTACTGCTTTTGTGGGTTTTTGGGTTTGTTTGTTTATTTTTGGGCTATCCCAGGTTCTCTGCATTTCCATTTAAGTTTTTTCCCCAGAAACTTCTTCCCAAAAAAGTGTGATGGGTCTCTGATTTGGAATGCACTGAATCTATAAATCAGTTTGGGGGGAATTAACTTCTTAATAATATGAAGTGTATAATCCATAAAAATCACATACTCCATTTACTCGTGTCTTCTTTAATTTCTCTCATTACTGTGTTGTAGCTCTCAGTATAGAAGTCTTATCCTTTTCTTGCAATCGCTTTCTCTGGTTTTGATATTAGGATAGTATGATTCATAAAAGGAGATGGGGATAATTCCTTTCTCCTTTATTTTCTAAAAGAGATTGACAGTGTTAATTATTCCTTAAATTTTGATAGAACTCATCCATGAAACCATGTGAGTAGAATTTTCTTTGTGGGAAGGTTTGAAATGACACATTCCATCTCTTTCATAGATGTAGGGCTACTTATATTTTCTGTTTCTTCTTGTGTTAGTTTAGGTAGCTTGCATCTTTTCAGTAATTTGTCCATTTCATCCAATCTGTAATGGTACTCAAAATAATGATTCTGAGTAAGAGAAGCCAGTTCAAAAGACAGAGACAGACAGACAGAGAGGGAGAGAACACAGTGTTTGATTATGAAGATGCAGGAGCAAACACTGAGGGGATGATGTATATGGCAAGATAATATACATACACACATATATCCTTGGTCTCGGTCCTAGTTCTTGGTACAGAGCTCCTAAAACCCGTGGAATTTCTTAATGATAGAAGTATCTTATTCATAATAAGACCTTTTAAACCCTACCTGAGTTAATGCTAATGGAGGTCATTCTTGGTAGGCCCCCAGACAGCTTCAGGATGGAGCTAGTTGCCAGAGGAAGCAACCATGTGATTGGAGGGTTGGAAATATCAGCCCTACCACTTCACACCTGCGAGACTAGAGATTGAGTTCAACTACTAATGACCATGATTTAATTAATCATGCCTATCTAATGAAATTTGGATAAAAACTCTAAAATGAGGAGGTCTAGAGAGCTTCTGGGCTGGCGAACCCATAGATGTGCTGGGACAGAGATGCTCCTGGGAAGCCTTCCACTCCACCCCTTCCCACAACTTGCCCTGTAAAACGGCCCCTTTGAAATTCCTGATTTATATCTTTCACAATAAAAGGAATTGTAAGTATAGCATCTTCTTGAATTCTGGGAGTCATTCCAGTGAACTATCAAACATAAGGGGAGGATCATGGGAAGCCCCAACTTTGCAGTCAGCCAGACAGTAATGCAGGTAGGACCCCATTGGCAGCTGGCATCTGCAGTGGGGCAGTCTTGGGGGACTGAGCCCTTACCTAGGAGTCTGTGCCCACTCTAGGGGGTTAGCATCAGAACTGAATCAAACTGCAGGACACCCAGTTGGTGTCAGAGAATTGAGAACTGTTGGAAGGGGACATAATGCATGTGTTTGTTATCTTCATTTTGATAATGACTTCACAGGTACAGACGAAATTTGTCAATCTGGACTCTTGAAATATGTGCAGTTTGTTTTATGTGAATTATATCTCAAAAAGTTGGGGTTTCTAAAACTATATCACAAGGAAGTGATCAGCAAAGTCTTGAGTGTTGGAAATTCTCTACAAACCTGATCCTACTTCTTTAGCAATAGAATTTCAAGGGGGAAAAATGATGGACAGGAACCTGTGGTTCAAATAAATAAATACATAAATACATAACAGGCATAATAGATGGGTTTTAATATAAACTCAATTCAAGTAAAAAAATCTAATAAAAAGTGGAGAAATATAAATACAGATTGAATATCTGACATGAAGAAAGTATGAGTTTTTTAGCAATGGCAATGTATTACATTATATTTTTATATTTTAAAAGAGTTCTTATCTTTTAGTGACACATACAGAAACTGTACAGATGAAATGATATATCATGTCTACATCTGCTTCAAAATAATCGAAAGGGAATTAGGAGGAATGGATGAAACGGGATTGGCCGGCTATGTGTTGGTAACACATAGAGCTCAGTAATGGCTGCATCAATGTCATTATACTGTCCTCTCTGTACGTGGTTACAATTTTCATTAAAGAAAGTTTTTTTTAAAAAAATAAAATTCTGGCCTCCAGACTCCTGACCCATTTTTTTACATACCTCCTCATCAAAATAAGGCCTGCAGGGGCGCCTGGGTGGCTCAGTTGGTTAAGCGACTGCCTTTGGCTCAGGTCATGATCCCGGAGACCCGGGATCAAGCCCCACATCGGGCTCCTTGCTCAGCAGGAAGCCTGCTTCTCCCTCTCTCACTTCCCCTGCTTGTGTTCCCTCTCTGGCTGTGTTTCCCTCTGTCAAATAAATAAAAAATCTTTAAAAAAAATAAAAATAAAAAAATAAGGCCTACAGGGGCACCTGGGTGGCTGGGTCGTTGGGCGTCTGCCTTCGGCTTGGGTCAAGATCCCGGAGTCCTGGGATCGAGCCCCGCACCGGGCTCCCTGCTCAGCCAGAACCCTGCTTCTCCCTCTCTCACTCCCCCTGTTTGTGTTCCCTCTCTAGCTGTGTTTCTCTCTGTCAAATAAATAAAATAAGGCCTACATGCTATATTTTATATATAATATATTATATATATTTTATAAAATGCTATACATGGACTGGAGGCCTAATGAATTTTTTTAAAAACTTAATGCCAAATGGTTGGAAATATATCAACCCTCTGTGTCACGACCTACTGGGGTCCTGCCATATAAATACAAGGTAAGTATAATAAATATATCATAATTTAAATTTTTTTCTGTTACTGAAGTTCTTGAAAGATCTATTCTCTACAGGCCAATGACCACGTAGGCTAAGTCATACTTGAACATCTTACAAGCAGAGAAACTACATAATATTTATGACCTAGTTAGCCAATTGCCATTCTTAAAAGCCTCTATATTCTCATGAGGTTTAACTGTTTTATTCTGATGTTTAAAACAAAAGGCATTTAAACAAATATCTCTAATTATATGTGACATATCACCTAAAAATAAAAAAAAAAAAACACACGAGCATGCATAGGTAGTCGTGAAGATAAGGCAAAATAAGAGACTGCTTTGTAAGAAGCATGATACCAATCAGTGATTACCATTACTGACCACCAAGAAACCCAAAAGACATATTTTTTTTTAAAGATGAGATGACTAAGCAGTCTTACAAAGATTCATTTCCCCCGAAAGGAAATTGCTTTCTTTTATATGTAGTTACTAAATATTTTCCCCTAACTGCTCATTAAACACCCAAAATAGAGCTACATTATCCAAAGTCACAATAAAAATCCCACCACTAGATTTAAAACCACTGAATTCTGCCAGATTGACTCTGAAGAGGTCGGTAACAGTATCTGGTCGGGTTTAAGATCAACTCTTCTCAAGGTCTCCTGCAGGAAAGTCTTGCATACAATTTGCATAACATTAAACATTTCAGCATGAGGCAATCTACACTGAGAGAATCACAACCCAATTAAGCTAAATGAGAATTTAAGTTCCTTTGTGTTTTTTCCTACAATACTTTGACAATCCAGAGCAGCTTTTTAATGCCTTGTTCTTGGCAATATATTACCTGATATTAAAGTGACACTAAACATAACTTGAATTTCTCCAGGCAAAAAAAAAACCCATCATGTCAACAAAATTCGTCCCTGGATAGACACAACTGGAGGGATGAATACCTTTATGGGGTTATCTGCTTACCTAATCAAAGCTGTTAAAACATCATGATTTGGGAGAGCCTGGTGGTGGGTACTGGGGACACCTAAAGCGTGGAGCACTGGGTGTGGGGAATGGGGAATGAATCTTGAAACACTGGAAAAAAAAATTTAGTAACAATAAAAAAAAATAATTAAAAAAAAACAAAAAAACAAACAAACAAACAAAACATCATGATTTAAGTCATCCCTTCAAATTAGTTACAACGATCACGTGATTTTTGTCACGGTCAATGATTCTGTAAATGCCGTTACTCCTAATGCCTCCTTTTTTACATGCAAACCTTCTACCTACCCTCCAGGGTCCAGGTCCGTCACTGACACTGTGATGCCTTCCCCACTCTTCCCCAAGCAGAGGAAAGTCACCTGTGGCACCGCTGTGCCACCTGCCCCTGTGTAGGGTCAATATCTATGTATCTCCGTGCTCTTGGGGAGGAAAAGGCAATGCGTTCACCTGCTCGTGTAAATCATGCATTCATTCAAAATACGCCTTGCATCCTTTCGGTGAGACAGCCGGCCACTGTGGCTGACACCAGAGATCCACACCGTGAATCCTCTCGCGTCTCCCTGGAGGAGCCCATGTCTACAGGGGTGACAGAAGAGCAAACAGGAAGCCCCAAGCCAACGTGGCAAGTAAGCTGCAACACGGGGGTGCGGAAGCCGAGGGGCCACTGGCAAAGAGGAAATGAGAGAGAGAGCAGTGGGACCACCCGAAGAGATCTTATAAGTCACGCCAGCCTGTACCAAATAACTGAACCAGAGGACCGCAGCAATTAACACACACACACACACACACATGCCACATCA